>JAMKCH010047284.1:0-174081 GCA_023653785.1 Ophioderma brevispina | reverse complement strand
ACCTTCGGCGGTGGTGTTGGGCAGGGATGTGTTTTGGCCCCAGCGCTCTTTGGGATATTGTTTTCCAGTACGTCTGGGGCGGGCATTCGGTGCGGGCCACGGGGGCGTCTGCGTGCACACGGGTCTGATGGCTCTGCTCTTCGGTCCTGCACGCCTTGGGCTGGGACGGGGGTTTCGTCGGGTGGTGTTCGTGGCATGTGTTCGCTGGTGGTGCGCCATTGCTTCCCATTCCGGCGGAACTTCGGCTTCTCGTGGAAATCGCGTCTTCCCGGGGCCGTGGGGGCTTCGGCTTGTCATCATTTGAAGAAGACTGATGTCCTTGCCCGAGATGCTCGGATCACCTGTCGTCACAATCGACAATTGCACATTTGGGGTTGTTTCATGTACTTCGCCTGCCTGGGGTCCAACCAGTCGTGACGGTCTTTCTCTCCTCTCGTACAGAGGCGGGACGCGTTGGTAGGGCTCCTGCTCTTGCCCGGCTTGCAACACGTGTGTGGGAGGGTCCGGGGCTGTCCATTGGGACGGGGTGGCAGTTTGCGACGCCTGCATCGTCGGCGCGTTTGCTGTGTTGTGGTGGTGGGGGCATGGACTGCGTGCCCTGGGGCGTGAGAGGAGACCTCGCGGCTTCCATCTCGCTGTGTTGTACGCATTTCTGGGGTGTCGCCTGGGGGACGTGGTGCCGATTCGGAGCTCCTGCTCGATTTGGACTCCCGCCGTCTGTGCATTTCTTGGACAACGCGGGCTCCGGTGGCTGGGCCATGTCCGTCGGGTGGAGGGTGGCCGTCTGCCGGGAGGTGTACATGTATGCTGAGCTTGCATCTGCGGGAGGAGGGTTGGGCGGCCGTGCTCCGCTGCGGGGATGTTTGTGGGCGTGATGTGTTTACCCTGGGCATCGGCATTGGGTGCTGGGGAAGACTTGCTGACGGTCGTCGCCTTTGCGGAGAACAGTGAAGCAGCGCCTTGGGCTTGGGGTGGGGGGGGCAACGCATCAGCCCGTTTGAGAGGCAGCGATCTGGGAGAAGCTGCGCTGGTCCTTAGTGTGGGCGGGCTGTGGCATCCATGATGTGGCACCTGTGGCGGAGACTGCCGCTTCTGGGATTGGCCTCTTCAGCCCAGACGTCGCTGTTCACCTACCTGTACCAATGTGGGTGCTTTAATAAAATCCATAGTCGCTTGCGACTGACGGAGGCAATGATATAAGATATAATAATAATAATAATAGCAGAGAATTATATATCGCCTTAATGCTATTGGCCTCTCTAAGCGCTTTCACAATGGCCGCTGATCACTGTGGCCCCACCATACTCATAAACCATTTACATTTAAGGCATCATTTCACTCAAGGGATGCAGATCTGATCAGCGCTTTCCCTTACCAGCAAACATACAATCGAGATACCATCGCAGCCTTGACCAGCTCCCCAAAATATCGCACTGGTTAAATCGGGACAAATACGCGGTTAGTTTCTCTCTTGTCCAGGGACTTACAGACAGCTGATCTCTCACAGGGCTCGAACAAACGCCTATACGCATGGATGGCAGCCACTGGTTCCGAGCGCTTACCTGATGAGCTATCTTGGTCCGCTAATCTATATATATATATATTATATAATACACATAAGTTTGTACAGGTTAGCACTGGCGCTACAATCCGTGTTTCACGCTATTGCGATCGTCAGGGCGAGTGGGGCTACTTCATCCTACCACGGCTTTTTTTTTCGGTTCGGTTGCTATGGCGACATCTGCCTATTAGTTCTGATCGTTTTTTTTAATTAACGATTTGTTTGCATCAGTTGTTGTGTCAAGGATTCTGTTTTTTTCTTCTCAAAGCAGAGATTGCGATTGCCGGACTTTTGTCGCCTAAATGTGTTAATTGCCGCATTATTTTCCATGAGATCCTCATATGTTCTTGCTTGTTTTTTAATGAGCCCAGATATGTTTTGATAGTTCAGTTTCATTTTTGTTTTTTTATGAGTGAACGAGTTGACATGGTTTATTGAATCTTTCCTTGAAATTTTTTTTCTGCAAGGCCTATATATGTCTGCAACCCTACACTGAGTTAACAACGGCTTGTTACACGTGGCTTCTGATAATTGCCTTTATAAAGGGCATTTCCCTTGACTTGCGGTGGCAGTTACACTGCTTTTTGGGTTCTTTATTGCTTTCGCACTTACGTTCGCGTTGGTGGGCTTTTTTTAGCGCGCCGACGTTTTTTCATACAAACTGTATCTCACTTTCAGCGCCATTGGCGGTAAAAATCTTGTTTAATTTTGAAATGACCTTTTGGAAGTGCTTGTCTAGAAGCTTTAGAAATTTCTGCCCGATGTTAGTTTTTTCCAATTTTTGCATATGGTGGGTTAGACCATTGTACCTTTCTTTTCTGTTTTTTCTCTTCTTACTACTTTTGTCTTTGTCCGTCTGTATCTTGATTTTTTTTCCTGGTACCTGGTCTTTAGAGCTTTGTTGTAAGGTCTCTTTGTTCCGGTTAAAAACTTCTTCATTTGATTAGAGCTCGGTTGATTCTGTCTGCGACCGATCGCGGCAGGAATATTTTTGGTGATACAGGTAGGATGGTCTGAAGTGGCAGGCCAATAAACCCGGATCAGTGTTTTGTGGCTTTCTTTATGGCTTGATTGGTTTAGATACAGTCTAGGCTACGTCCAGAAAGTTTGCCGATCTGACGCTGGTTCAACTGTGATCTTCAAACGGGCTGTTTTAAAGATCTTGATCATGCACTTTCTTATTTTATCACAATGGCCGCTGATGTGTTTCTTTACACACCATCCAACCATCGTCCCTGTATAACCCTATGTTTTCTGTTTCAGATCGTACTTTAAGCTTATGAGCATGTACAATCCACCACCTCACAATTTCACAGCGCCATCAAAAGCGCCCATGGCGACATCGAAGGCGTTGCTTGTGTCCGTTTGTCCATGCTATGTTGTTGCTTGCTGTCGTAGAGTAATGTTTTCCTCTTTCCTCGCTGATAAATTGTTTCTGTTCTGTTCTGGTTATGTTTTTGAATTGCTTGGCCCATCGTACAGCACTCTTCTAATAGCTCCTCCGAGATCGACGGATAGAAATCCACGACGTCGAACATGACGAAAATAGACTTATCTTTGTTTTTCCAATTTTTGAACCAGTTTTATTACTTCTGCGGTGTTTTTTCTTCCATTGGTTTACTTTACTTTGTTTCTAATTTTGTGTTAAATTGTCCAACAGGGAAATTTTACTGGATTTGCCTACCTCCGATTTTGTAGGGTTAATAAGCCTCACTTCGGGTTCATTTTCAATAATTGTCTTTTGTGGTCTTTGAGCGTTATAAAGGATGGTTTCTTTGCTGTACTGTCAATTCTGGTCTGCTATGTTGGAGCCTTCTGCTATGTTGTCAATTCTTGTTCTATTCATTGATCATCTGTTCATCAGCTTTCTTGTATTTTTTGTTATGTTTTCTTCCTCTAACAGTTTTTGCCGTTTTGCCATTGGTCAATTCGGTGATATGTCTTGACTTGTCTGCGTGTACGAGCACTTTCTTAGATAGTTGATTTTCTTTATATCCTTCCTGTTTCAGTTTATTTTGAAATGGGTCACTTACTTCCTGAATCGATGATTCAACCATCGTTCCAGTATTTCGCTTCGAATCTAGCAATTTCCTCGACCTGCGGTGGTGTCTCTTTGTTTTGAAGCCGAAGTTCTCATACTGTCAGCTTCAGATTCAATCGCTAGGTCTTCAGATGTTTATCCCTGGTTGCGGTTGCGAATGAAGAAGAGCGCCTTCCAGCGCCTCCTCTTTAAGTAATTCTCAGTTTTTTTTTTTCGAGTAGGCGTTTTCAGCTACTCGCGTTTTGCCACTGGTAGTGGTATGTTCTTATCAGAGTAGTCCATCTTAAAAGTGTCCATGTTTTGCTGTACTCACGTCAGTTTGTGTGATAAGTGCTCAACTTAATAAATAATAAAGGGAGCATTATATATACACAAGGATTCTTTACACATAATTCTCTTCTGTGCAGAGTGCTCTATTCTATATCAGAAGAGTAGAGAAATAATACACATAAGTTTGTACAGATTAGCACTGGCTCGCTCCACCGTGTTTCACACGCTATTGCGATCGTCAGGCGAGTGGGGCTACTTCATCCTACCACGGCTTTTTTTCGGTTGCTATGGCGGACATCTGCCTATTAGTTCTGATCGTTTTTTTAACGATTTGTTTGCATCAAGTTTTTTTGTTCACGGATAGCTGTTTTTTTTTCTTTCTCTCCAAGCAGAAGATTTGGGCAGATGCCGGACTTCGCCTAAATGTGTCAAGATTGCCGAATAAAATGTGTTAGATTTGCCGATTGCCGAATATATATAAATATATAATATATATATATAACTGTTATATCACTGTTCTAATTCCTCTGCTAGGAAAACGACCATTCTTTGATCTAAAAGTCTGTGGCACTCCGTGCATGTTAATTAGGTTGTGGTTCGATTCCAGTCATTTACATCGGCCAAGCGTCCCAGGATAGAGATCAACCAGTTTTAGCCTTCACAGTAAGGCCTGATATACAAATCTAATTTTTTTTACCACTAACCTTAGAAAAATTATAAATTCTTCATTTTCACTCGTTGTTGTTTTTTTGTCGACTATTACTACATGTACTTCTAATATTAAATACACTTTATTTCTAGATTATTTTGCAATTCTAACAGTAAGACGTGAGTATTACTATTTTGAAAGTAAATAAATTGCACAACATTCAAATAGTCTGCAAATTATGTATCTTATTATCATTTATTAATCAATTTGACGATGAAAACCACGACAGATGTGACATTTTATTGAACTTTGGAACTCGAGCTTATATGTTGATATCGTCACACAGAATCGAAGCCATGGGTCTTGTATAAAAATTACATGTGACGGATAAAACAATTTTGAAGCTTAACTGTTTATTCCAGCCTGCAAGGCTTTTATACGTCATGACAACATTTTGGACATACTCTGAAAGGCTACATATATTTGGCAAAACAGTGTTGTTTTCAGTTGCAAAGATAGGGAAAGGCTGACTACTTGATTCAAAGACTGGACTAGGTTGGTCTATACCTAACCGATATTAATAATCTTTGCATCAATTAAGGTAATAAACTAGCATCCATACTAATATTTTCAGATTGTATTTCTTAAAGTTGCAAAAATAAAAAAAATAAAAAAAATAAAAAAAATTTATTGATTTTTTTTTTATTTGTGACAGAACGTGAAGACTACGAGATGTTTAACGGTCGGTTTGCCATGCCCGAAATATACTTCCAGTTCCAGTCGCAGCGAGCGATTTTCTGCGCTTGAGCATTTGTATTGATCTTAGGTAAAGTGCTGCACACGCAATCGCGCTCGCTGCGACTGGAATATATCATGGCTTCAAGGTAAATCATCTAACGAATGCATTAGGCAAACAAGACTTATACTAGTCCTTCTTATTCGGTTATATAAATGGTTAAGTAAGGATATTTTTTAGACTTATTGATCGATATTTTAATCACATCATATATCTTTCTTATGAGTTTTTATTTTAAATAAGCCTTTGAATATATTCCGAGTTATTCGTGATGCATCTTCCAAGTAACTTTGTTAAAGTTTGGGAGTTCAATCATATACAAATGGTATTACGATATTTTATTGGGCTGGGATGTTTGGATAATTAAATTGAACATAAGTGGTTTAAAAATATATATAACCTATATGATACCGACGCGTCCTCGTAACCCGAAATCACAGACTTAATGTAAAGATCTAAATGCTGGCGCGCCAGGGGTCGTCAAATGGGCATTGTGCTATTTTTTTTTCAGTTGGCCACCACACATGCGGATTCGTGTCACCTGTCTTCAATTCACTAAGGCACCGTCTATAGTAGTTTAGATGCCATGCCTTGGCCAGCCACGTACTCAGGGGGGGGGGTGGGGTTGCGTGAGGTCGCACCCCAAACAATATACACAAAAGGGGCAAAATGTCCACTTTTTGCTGAACTTTTTTCATAAAAAGGTCCAAAATTTAGATAAATTTTGACAGGAGTCCACTTTTTGGTGATGAAATGGTTGAAAGGTCGAAACGGACATTTTAAGTGGGTTCGATCGCATTTTTTAGCAAAAAAGTTCCACTTTTTCGAAAAAAGGGTCCACTTTTTCCGATGTCCCCGCACCGCAACAACCCCCCCCCCCCCCCCCCCCCCACCACCACCACCACCACCACCAACCACAAAAATCCTGCGTGTCGCCCTGATGGGGCGCTATGCTAGCAGTTTTTCATATATAATTTTCAGATCCATAGAAAAAAAAGAAGTTCCGTTCGGGTACAATAAGCACGCATATGGCACCTAAAGCTGCCATGTCCTGAGATGACCTGTTTCTTTTTTTTTTCTTTTTTTTTCATGTTTCGCAGACATACGTGTAGTACAATAATTTATAGGCCTACCCGATTTCAAGATGAGAAACTTATCATATTATATTGTGGGCCTGAGTTTTAACATGCGTCCCCTTATTTTGGCAGGTCACTTTTAATATTTTTTTCACCATCTCCTTTTATAAATCATCTTTACTATCATTCCAGATAATATTATCATCAAAAATTTGCTTCACGAAATTACGCAATATCTCTATCTCTGAATTTTCCGTTCCAGTTTAAGGCGGGTGAGACTCGTGCCTACTGGAGCTACCGTTGACCACAGGTAAAAATACAATAACATGTTTCCACAAATATGATAAAACATCTCAAATCGCATTAAAAGCACAGAGGAAATTCATCAATACCACGCCAAACTAAAAGCTAAATTCAGCAAATGACGATTTTTAACATTTAAATTAAGGTGACCATAATCTTGCGTCCAAGAATATTGAGCCTTACGGCAGCCTAGTTGTAATGGTGATAATTATTATGTTTTCCCAGTTAGTTTAAAACATTTTTTCATTATATTTCATATCTCGTTGTTTTTCATCTTATATTAAGCAATTTATTAATAAAAGTAACCTTTATTCCCATGCAACTTCGTCAAAACAAATTTAATTTTGTCGCAGGCTCCATGGCTCTTCTTCGTCTTGGTGGTCATATAATTCCACTTTTAGCTCAGTATATTTCGTCTCGTGTGCAGTATGTATAGGTCATGACTAAAGGTAGTCCTGTAACATCAGCGAAATTTATGTTGTTATGCTTTTTCCTCTGTTTATATACCAAGCACAAAGAATACAAAACAAGATTGGGAAAATAAAGAATAAAGAAATAAAAACAATGATATAATTGCTGATGTTATAGGCCTAACTCTTATCCATGGCCTATAAAACACCACACAAACGAAATTCACTGAGCTAAATGTAAAATTAAATGACCAAAGACGAAATTGCTTTGTACATTCTTTTGTATTGGTACCGTCGGGCGTACAAAAGGCTAAAATTTCTTTGGCATGGTCAGCGAGGGGAACTTGCCAATACCCCTTTAACAAATCAAATTTGCTAAAAAACATTGGCATTTCCAAATCTATAAGCAATCATCAAAATCAGAAGGAGTCAGGTTTTGGACAGCTATTGACTTTTCGAAAAATCTGTGACAAAACGAAATTAACCACCAGGTTTGGGAACCGGAATATATGGAGAACTCCATTCACTATTGCTCTGTTTAATTATTCCATTGTCTAACATTTTATTTCACCTCATTTCTGATATGTTGCAACTTGATTGGATTCACCCTATAAGGATGTTGCTTTATTGGTTCTGAATTGCCTACTTCAATGTCATGAGTTATGACATGTGTCTCACCGGGTACAACAGGAAATATATTTTCTCACTCGTGAATTAATTCTTTCAATTCACCTTGTTGACTTTCTGAGATATGACCTAGTTTCTTGTCTAAATTGACAAGTGTGTCAGAATTTTGCAATTTTACACCATAATCATTTCTCTGTTTATAGTGCTGTCTTGATCAGCTAATGTGTAGTGATGTCATCATTTGCACACTTATTACTAACACTGGTTGACACTACACATCCAGATTTTTACAGTATCGTCTCTTTCATTGTACTCTTTGAGTATACAGTGTGAGTCAAAACGATTCCTCCCGAAATATCTGATTTTTTTCTTGTCAAACTGTGCAAGGTACCTCTTAAACTTGTAAATAGTTCAATAATACATTTACATAGCTTTCACTGGAATTTTGAATTATTCAATTTGGTTCAGGCAATCAAGATTTGCACTCATTTTTTACAAGAGTCTATTGCTTTGGTTTTTGAAGCGCAAATTTCATATCAAGTCAATCAGATCAGATCAATCAGATTTATTTCATCTCAACATAATAATAAAATAATATACATCAACATTTTACAAAAATAAATTGGAAATACAATATAAACAAATATAATTATACAACTGAATAAATATAGGGACACTACTATAATCGTATTCTTGAATTCTGGGACACGGCGTACGCACAGAGATCTTGATACAAGCGTTCATGCAATCAACTTAGGCACGACTACGCCCTACTGCGCCCTGCATTAAACGCACAATATTGCCGTTGTCAAGGGCATTGGAACATACGCTTCCGAGGTAAGGATTCGCACATAACGCGGTGTTTGTTCGGGTTCGTGTCCAGCCACCCAATTAATAGGTAAAAAAATATAAATAAGACAATGCAAAATACCTCTAAATACAAACGTTTAGCTAATAAACAAACCACAGAGCTCATATTCATAAACGTATACAAAGAATAAAAATTTGATTTAAAGATAAATTGTATACAAGGCTGGTCTTGACCTGCATTAGACAACAGGACAGACAGGGAGGGGGGGGGGGGGACATACAAACATACGATAACATACACGAATACAAGTACACGCACACTGACAGGACAAACGACACGGACAAGACTGACAGGGAAGACCAAAAATATTAAAACCAGCCAGCCAGAAAAGGATGAAAGAAATGAAAAAAAAAAAATGGAGCGATCATTGTTATAAGGACTGATGAGTTTGTTTTTAAAGTTGGTTTTAAATGATTGGAAAAGGAAGGAGAATTGTTAAGGCGGTGGCTGTTTTTCATAAGTGGACTAGGATCTAGGCAACTAGGAGTGTTCAAGCCAAAAAAGGTGTTTGTTCTTTTTATGCAAAAAATAAAGGATGGCCAGCATGGTGTTATAATAATGAGCGGGTCTGTCATGTTTAAAAAATCCACCATGAATGAGATCAGCTGGGAGAAGATCATGGTGGAATTGGAACATGACAGATGCTAACTGTAGTTTGAGTCATTTAAATGTCCGGTTGTGAGAGACGAAAGAGGGGATTAGTATGGGCAAGCCAGATCGAATTAGGTCCTGTATTATGATTCTCTTTTGAAGTAAAAAGCGGGAGTCAAGATTGGCATTGTTGGAATCCGCCATATATTGCGCCATAGAAGATGGGGAAGAACAAGGGAATGTATAGGGTTTCCAAGTCAAATTGTACACTATTTTGAACCAGTCGTCCTCAAAGCAGTTCAAATGTCCTATGTGAAATATATGTTTATTAGCATATTTACCAAATGTCAACAGGCAGTTCAAATGGCCATTAATGCTAAAACTTAAATATCCATATTGTGCAAAATATATGTTTTCTAGCACATACCAAATATCAACATAAGGCAGTTAAATGTACATATTGCTAACAAAATATCCAATTAGCTCACTCAATTCACAATCAGTGAAATCAAAGGTGTACTAGTGCACTTAATTATCACAGTTAAAACAGTTTCCTACTTACACATCCAAACCAATAATTTTAATAAACGTCATGAATGCCAGGAACAAGCGGTTGGTTGCCATAAAATTTCAGAAAGATGATGAGAACGTTTTCCTACTGCATGCAAAAAAAAAAACTATTACACAAGTTATATGGTGCAAGTTTCTGAAAAAACTATTGAATAACCTTCTTTTCGTTGTTTCTTTTCTGATTTTTTTTTATGGGAACATTAAATGAATACACTTATTACTGGTGGAAATTTCTAGCATGCAGTATCTTTTCATACTCAATAACAGATACCAATAAAGTAATCCTAAAATGGCTTACTGTATTTTGGCGAACGAAACGCCATTGGATTACACGCTTTTTTCCGTTATGCAAGTTATGAATGCATGGCGGAATAAAAGCGTGTAATCAATGGGCGTTTCGTTTTGCAAAAATACAGTCGCCTCCAGTGGCGGAACAAGGGCGAGCATGGGGGTTTGGGGAACCCCCCAATTTCGTTCTTGTCCCCCAGTCCCCCCCCCCCTCCCCGCTGAAAAAAATGAAGATTTTTCTTGGAAAAAATCCGCGGTTGCGGGCCAAAAATCAACACATTGGGCCACAATTGTTTAAAATCTCCAATTGGTTTATATTCCCCCCCCCTAGAATTTCACTTTGCCCACAAAAGTTCAATTTGACAGCGTTTGCCCCCCCCCCCCCCCCATGAAGTATGCGTGCCGCCACTGAAGCCCCGAAAATATATAGTAGCACAGTTTAAACTTAAAAAAATTACATATATAGTGCTTTCCATAAAAATTAAAAAAAAAATGCTTCACTCTTTTCCATTGTCAGGGGGTATACCGGAGGACATTGGAAAATGCGCGCCATTCCACACGTCTTCTTGTAAGTTGTATATGCCTAACATAACAATATTTTTCGGCGAGCGTATAGCGGGCCGGAAAAATTTTTTGAAATTGTGTCGGCAAATTAAATGGACAGTTTTGTCGACAACCTATTCATTATTTTCGCCCTAATTTTGGCGCTTCTAAGCTTTCCCTTACATTTCAATCCTTTCGCCATAAGATTTTCTATCTCTTTCCTCCCCTTTTTCATTTCTTTCTTCTAATTCTATCTATAATTTTCTTTCATTTCCTTCCCCTTTCCTTTCCTTCCCTTCCTTTTCCCCTTTCCTTCCCCTTTCGTTCTCCCATTCCTTGTAGTCTATTTTCCTTCTTTTTGGCTCCCTTTGGTCATGGGGGGGGGGGGGGGGGGGAGCAAGCACCCCAATGCCCCCCCCCCCCCCAAGATACGCCACTGATTTTGACGTGGATTAATTATAAAATAAGAATGGCTCTCGTTTCATAGATAAGAAGTTGTAAGCAGGCTGAATCAGAGGATTTTGGAATATATTTTTGTGTAGTAAGAAATTAAGTCATATAGAACTCAAGGACAGAACCTAAATGGTTAATTAAAAAGTTAGAGATGAATCGGATTTTTCGTGTTCATGCAGCAAACATTTATGCCAGTTTAACAGTGCCATAGAATACCGGTATAACAAAAATTCAGATCCGAAATTGTGCAACAAAATTTTGAGCTTAAGGCTTAGTTATTTCCAACATTGATTGGTCTATGGACAAAGCATTAAATATATGCAAAAACTGATTGTTTGAAAATTAAGTGAGCCCTCAACGGGAAATCTCTAGTCAGCCTTTTCTGAGCTATTGCTGTTCACTGAAATCAAATAAGAAGATCAAGAGAAATTACAGCCTTACATTCAGCATGTACAGTTCAGTTTTTTCCCCTCCCTTGGTTAAGGTTGCAACAAGAGATTTCACGACAGTGTCCCTAAAAATCGAAAGTACTGATTTTTTCCCTGATGTAAAGCTTTCTATCAAAAAAATATCCAATCTGAAAGGGATTAAGCTGAAAAATGTTTCTTTGGTACACAAATGTGAAATTTCTAATTTCGTATAGGAGCAAATAGAATTTCAGCCTATGTTTACATTGAAATGAGACTAGAGATTTCACAGATCTCATGAGCTATTAGCTACGCACATTATTATTCGTCACTCCTGTTGTACACCACTTTTTCCCCCATACCCTGGTTTATTCTCTCAGGCCTACTGTGCAGTCGTTTGTAGTCCAATATTGCTTTAACAACCCTTTCCCCTTTGCGCTCTAGTACCCTATCTGCAACCTCTGCTCTTTTCTCACTCATGTTTTTTGGCCCGGCTATAACCACATTTATTTCATGCAACCTTACTATTCTTCATGATCTCAATAGTTGGGTACTTCAAAATTCTCTCGTTGACCTTTACAATGAGTCATAAACAGACGCTGCTTGTCGGTATATGATATTCTCTGGTCTAAGCCGTTGAGTGTCCAGTGTTGTACTGCAAAATGACATTTGAATTGCCTTAGTAAACATTTGAATTACCCAAGTGAAAGGACGTGCACTGATGAGCACAGGATTAAATAACGATTTTCCATTGGTGGACATTGACTCACGATTGACATTTGATTAACTGTTGTGATTTTGATTTCTTTTCAAGGGACATTTTTTCTGTCCGTTTCCTCTATTTGTTTTGACATTTGAATTCCTATTGACATTTGAAATTTCCAAAAATTACAATTGCTCTGATACCAGGGATATTTGACCTGGAAAACCTATATAATATTTTCATGGAATCGGATTGTGTGAGAGGAATGGTCCCGAACCTACCGAATTATTACCTGTATTTTGAAACAATTTAGAACATGTTGCGCCCGCAGCGGAAAAGTCCATGACAAATTGTGATCAAAGAGTAGGCCAAGGAATTTAGGTCTATAATGCTTTATAAAGAAATAATAGACACATTTTTGTTTGATTTTTTTTTTTTTTTTAAATGAGATTTTTACACGGTGCAGTGGTAACTGGCTAGTATAAACTATACCTGTGAATGGTAAGATCGATAGTCATACCATCATGTAAGATCCCGCGGATTTTCATTGGATAATCGCCTCAAATTTACGGACGAGATAGATCGTATCACCCTCGGGAAGCGCGTGCATCAACGTCCGATTTCCGTGTCAGTTAGAACTGCGCATCTGACCATGCATCATGACAACAAAATCCGAAAATGCGGCGTTCATTTTGGACGTAAATAACTGCTCTAATTGGCGATTTTTAGCATTTGTTGAACCGAGGTTGAAACAATATTTTCTTCAGGCAATAATCGCCTCTCACATAATACTAAAAGACTTAAAAGAGATCAATAATTTTTGTTTGTGAATCGAAAAAGGAGATTTTAGAGGCTGTGATTTCCAGATTCTTGTGCGCTGAAAATTCGTCACCTTGCACTCATTTAAAAAATAGGGCCAACAGTTTAATTGACGCGTAAGCATTGTTGGCTTAAAGGGGGATTGCTCCGATTTAAGATTATAAAGTTTTCATCTTGATAGAATGGCATTCACCCCCAAACCCCTATCTGTAAAGTTTCGCGGCGAGTATTTCAACCCGTTGTTGTGGAGATAAAAAACGTGATTTGTAATCACCCTATAGAGTACTGTGTAAAATTTATATTGGTCGACCAAAATGGGGCACATTTCGCTCATACCCATCAAACAAAACATCCTTTAGCCCTAAGATTTCACAGGGAATGAGAAAAATAGTAGCTTTCTTCTGATACCAATAAGTTTGACCACTTCCGGTAAAATCTGGGGGTCCTGGGGACGAGGCTATTAGCGATCGGGCCATGGACCTTTAAATCACCTTAGAAGTTTCTTAGTCTTGTTTGTACTTATTTTGTTGTGTTTTTTTGGGGATGATTAAAATCGTTATTATGTGAGTTTTGAGGTGATACGGATTATAATCTAGGTCTCGGATTCTGTATCTGGCTCGGGCTGCGCCCTCTTTCTGGCCGATACAGGACTCCTGACTAGATATAATCCGTATGACCCCAAAACTCACCTTAACTAACAAATCGGAGATCTCCGTAAAAATTCAACTGCTGCTGGAAACGGCCTTACAATACGAAAATAGCCGTGAATGAAAAAATGAAATAGCGCTATTTACGTGTCTACGTTCATCCATTCGTTGTTTTATCGGTTCAGGGCAAGTCAACTAGAGGAAATGTTATTGAGGGTGGCCAATATTTCATCATGGGACGGACCATAAAACCTTAGCAATTTCCGAGCTCGGCCATAAAAAGTATAATTGGGGATCCCAATTCCAATTCCAATAGTTTATTTTATGATAAATACGGCATTTAGCATTCTCGTTCGTAGTTTCCAGACAATTAGCAAAAAGAATGAGCTAAAATATCAAAATTTTAAAAAATGGGGGCGCTCTCAAAAAGGTGCTGCTATTGCTTTAAGCTAGGTTATTTAAAGCGTCATTTTTAAGCTATTTCTTGCTTATAGACGATTCAATCGCCAGGCCATGTTGGGGACAGATAGACGCATTCCAGTACTACAATACATTCACCTTGTCAATGATCCGGTTTGCAATCGCTAACATGAATCTATTGACAGATTAATGTATTGTTAGTACTGGAATGTATGCATCTGTCCACCAACCAGTGGTGACTGACGTCAGATTGAATACGGTCTCGTTGTGTGTATTTTTAAATACAATATAATTAGTTTTCTGAATATTGAGAGAGAATTATTAGTTTAAAACCAATTGGAAATATATACTATATTAATTTCAGTATTATACTTGTTTCTAATGGTTTAGGGCCATGGATGTGAAAATGAATATTGGTATCAAGTGGTCGATACCTAATGGAGCTTTACACAATGAGAGGTTGTGTTGTAACAGTAAATCAAGTGTAAATCGACCCATTACCCAGACGTGTTATTGAAAGATCATCTTGAAATCTTTCTTCCAATACTCCACTCGTCTCATCCAACCTATGTGCCTCTTTACCCACATTTTGTACGGCCCCCCCCCCCAATTGCGTGCCACGTTTTGCTGCGCTTATATTCCCTGTATCACTGGAAGCAGACGCCGCGCCACCATAAGCTCTTCGCCTCCCAATCCATCTGGTGTCCTCGTTTCCAGTTATGCCACCTCCTTCATCTCTGCTCCTCTCTGTGTATTTGATGCCAATTACAAACCGGTCTCAAATATTTTTTATTGTGTCAAAAGTGCTGAGAAGGTTGTTACACCGCAGCTTAATCACATTTTAAAGTACAATTTGGGTGAAGGTTGAAGTGAAACCAGTCGCTACAATCACATTGGTAGTACCGAAAATGCTTTACTTCAAGGTGAAAAGGATGTGTTGAATCTGGAGACAGGACAGGAGGGTGGTTTTAATTGACTTCTTAATCTGTCTGAAGGCAATTCGACAACTGTTGACATTTTTGGTTTTGCTGCTCGAGCGCCTGCATAATGATATTGGTGTGTCGGATACGGCACTTAGTTGGTTTTAGGGGTTAACCGGAGTCTACCGACGTTATAGTGTATTGTATTGAAAGTTCTTTTCTGAACAGTCCAAACTTCTTTATGGTGTGCCGCAGGGTCAGTGCTCGCGACCACCGTCAAATTGTTATACACGCACACATGATTGGTATATGCAAGCATTACATATGGCAAAAACATGATTTGTTTGAAAATTAAGTGCGCCGCTCATTCGGTAATCCTGAGTCAGCATTTTCTGATCTATGCTTGTTCACTGCAAATAAATAAGAAGATCAGAGAATTACAGCCTTACCTTCAGCTGTACAGTTCAGTTTTTTCCCCTCCCTTGGTTAAAAGGTGCAACAGAGATTTCACATATCAGTGTCCGAAAAAATCGAAAGTACTGATATTTTTGCCCTGAGTAAAGCTTTCCTTCAAAATTATCCCCATCTGAATGGATTAAGCTGAAAAATGTTTCCTTGGTACACAAAATTGTGAATTTCTATTCTAATTTCGTATAGGAGCAAATTCGAAATTTCCGCCTAGTTTTTTCACATTGACATATAAGGCAAATCAAAGCACCCTTTTTCTCCTCTTTAGGTATTCTGTAGCCAAATACAGGGTCAGAAGTCCTAATGGGTGCTAACCTATTTTGAATTAACTATTATGACTCAATATTTGTGTACTTCAATCTCTCGTTGCACCGTTAATCTCATAAAGACGCTGCTTGTCGGTATCTGATATTCTCTGTAAGGCCATGTTGAAGTGTTTTACTTCCCAATGCATTTTAATTGCCTATGAAACATTTGAATTACCCAAGTGAACGGACGTGCACTGATGAGCCCAGGATTACAATAAAGATTTCCATTGTGTGGACAGTTGACTTCACTATTGACTTTGATTTACCTGGTGTGATTTTGATCTTTTCAATTGGACATTTGTTCTGTCCTTTTCCTATTGTTTTTGACATTTGAATTCCTATTGACATTTGAATTTCCCAAAAATTACAATTGCTCTGATACCATGGATATTTGACCTGGCAAAACCTATATCATCTTTTCAGTGACTCGGATGAGAGGAATGGTCGAACCTTACGATTATACCATTGTATTTTGAAACTAATTTAAACATGTTGCGCTGGGAAGTCCGGAGAACAATTTGACAAGATAGACATGAATTTAGTTGTCTTACTTGCTTTATTACAGAATGATAGCCTCATTTTTTGTTTGGATTTTTTTTTTTTTTAATGAGATTTTTACACGGTTGCATTGGTAACATGGCTAGAAACTATACCTGTGAATTGTTAAGCTCGATTCTTATCATACAATCATGTAGATCCCTCGAGTTTTCCATTTGATAACGCCTCAATTTACTGACTAGATATATCCGTATCACCACTCGGAGCGCGTTCTCAAACGTCCGATCAGGTCAGTTAGGAACTGCGCATGCGTAACATGCTCCTGCCAACAAAATCCAAAATGCGGCGTTCAATTTTGGACGTAAATCACTGCTCTAATTTTGGCGATTTTAAGCATTTTGAACCGAGTTGACATATTTCAGCAATAATCGCTCTCACATAATACTAAAAGACTTTAGATAGATCACTATTTTGTTTGTGAATTCAGAAAAGATGTTTTTATGTCTGTTGTATGTTTATGTCTGTAGTTGTATTATATCAGTTTGAGTCATAAAACCCCTCCATTCAGGAAAGATTTTTTTTCTTCAAAGGTTAAACGTATCTTGCTCATGCTTTTTGCTCTTGTTGTTTTACCGAGATAAACAGGCTATCAAAGATTTTTTATATTTGGTGTTTTCGGCTTTTGGGTCAGAAACATGTCAATTGCGGAGAGACCTAAAAATTAAGTTTGGCCGATTTTAGACATAAATCCTTAGACACATTTTCGCATGTTGCAGAAATGGCGCATGCACTTTCGGGATAATTATATTTCGAGGCATAAGAGCTGTAAAACTCCTTACAAAAAGAGATATCGAAAATCAACACTTCTATGACTATTTTACCACGAAAAGACCATTTCGAGTTATCTTATCACAAATTACGCAAAATGAGAGATTCATTTGTCAATATATTTCAGGTCATACAAGCAAGAAAACCCGATCTTTTCTTCATTTGATTAACAGAATATGAATGCTTTAATATAGTTGAAAATATCTTGTCCCTTTGACGCTTTCATTGAGGACTGTTTATAAGGCTAAATTCCAACAGTATCAGCCCCTTGCAATCTGCGTCTATGTGCGGATTTAGCTGCAAAATCATCGTCCTTGTGATCGGATCAATCGGTCATATCCATTATCGATTTCGTCGGGGATTGAACATCCATTGGTCTCTCCCAACGTCGTTGCTAACGCTGTTGCCAATTATTGCTCTGTCGCGTAATATGATTGGCAACACATCTAATATGGAAAATCAGACACAAACTCACCAGAGAATTAATTTTTTTTCAGCTGCTCGACCGTTTAATGGAATATCATTGCTTTGTTCATAATTATTCAATGTAATGTTTGTTTGCCGCTTCGGGGGGTGGCTCTGTATTGATTATCAATTGCTACAGATTGAAAATATGTATGTATAACAGTGGTGAGTCAATAAAACCCCTACATTCAGGAAAGATTTTTCATTCTTCAAAGGTTTAAACGTTATCTTTGCTTCAATGTTTGCTCTGGTGTTTACAGTCAGAGAACAGGCTACAGAAGATTTTTATTTGGTGTCTTTCGGCTTGGGTTCAGAAACTATGTCAATTTTGCGGATAGACCTAAACATTCAGTTTGGCCGCTTTTTCGCCATACAATGCGGAGAGACTGCCACCGCCTATCCATAACACATTATAGCCAAGACTTCACACATGCATTATGATTGTATCATTTTTTTTCGACAAACAAAACATATCAGTTTTTGAATAAAATTGTCTATTTTGTAACATAATTATAGTAAAATATCTTGCAAAAATTACATTACCATTGTTCCATCAGAAAGAGTCAGTTATTGAAAATCACTCCAATCAATGTCTCAGTTCATGACCATAATGAAACTGCTCAGAGATTTTGGTTTTTACATCTCTAAGGTAATTATTTGCACAAATACGTATAACTCAGCGTCCATAAATTGCAATAAGAACTAAATCTGAAGTTTTTTCTGAAATTAAATCTGAATTAACCTTAAAATTTCATTATCGCACTGCTGTTTGTTCAAGCGAATACAAAACTTTCTATGGTTTCCACTTTTGCTCCCAATTTCGTTGTAGTTAATACCATGAAATCTTGCTGCACAAAGTAAACTTTGTTCTTACACAGCTATCTTGAATTCTTTTCAGGAAATTGAAAACTTTTTTTACTTAGCATTTTCTTTGTAATCTCTGTGATATGATTTGTTTAATCCTTCATTACTCTCCCACTCTATCTATTGTTCACAAATAATTTGGTGTTAAATTTTGATGTAAATCACGGCTGAATACCATGTTACTTTATGTCAGCGATATTCCCAATTCTTTGTTGGATCCAAATCGCCAAACACTTTTGAGTGTCTCATCCGCAAATAGGCTTAACTTCTTTCTCCAAAGTCCAAATGACACCAATATAAACGTTTTCTGAAAGCCTGTTTAGCCTTCTTATATAACCATAGCAAACAGTTTTGAGCAAAAACAATTCCTTAACTATTTTAAAATTATTTTATTCTGAATGTAGGTTTTTTTTTTTTACTCACACTGTATATGTATTGTTATGACGTCTCGTAGACGCTAAGGTCAAAAATACCTTTCAACACAAATAAATGAAGCCTTGTGCACAAGGATCTAAAGTATATATAATAAACAGTTTAATTAATGATCTTTACTTGATACTTGATAGTTTCACGATTTTTGGTATGGTTCCAAACAAAATTACATATACACATTTTAAGATTTACTTATGGTTTACACTAGTGTCCTGTGTTTTTAAAGCGTTGCAGTTCACGATGATATGGTCCTCACAGCGAAGACTCCAAATTGACAGCGCACAAGTTCATACCAAACTCCTCAGGTATTATATTCCAAGGGAATCTTCTCAGTCCTGAAGGTAATCTTGTCCAGCAGTTCAAGCGACCAAGGTTAAATTAAGTCCCTCACCACATAATCCACAGTATATCAAGTCCAAGATAATCACCACGATTTTTTCTATTTGTCCACAATTGGAATCCGATTTTGATTCCCAGCGCTTCAAAGACGACAGTAGAATAATTACCACAGCACTCTGCTCACATTGAATTAAATATTAAATAAATCCTGGCACTGTAACAGGTCTGCTCCTCAAGGCAGAGGAAAACTAGCTATCTTCTAGCAACTTGTTTATACTAGTGGGATGCTGCGACGAGTCCTTCCAGTGAATAGTATTTTTACAACTACTCCCAGATAGATTCCCCTTTCTCAACAATAATATTACATCATTCTTAATGCAAAACATGACCTTCACCATCAAATCAGATTTCACAATCTAAATTCCATCACTTCATATATAATAACTTAGGGGTAATGGGAAAATTCCCTGATCTTTACAATGTCCGATCTCAAAAACATAGAGTCACGAAGGGTGAGTCATGTTGGCTAAGTTTAGCATTCTGGGGGAATTCCCCACTTCCCCTTTGTGTTCAATCTAAACAGGTTCACTTTGCAAACAACAAACAGGGGTATTCCCTTTCCTCTCTTTATAGACACAAGTGCTTTTCCCGTGAGAATCTTTTCTCACTAAAATTGAGAAAATATATTTTTCAGAAGTTTAATCAGAAAAATGGCGTCTATATAACATCCTCCCCCTTAAACAGAAAATTGAATGAAATGAAAATTTTCCAAATCTGGCTTTATACCTTTACACCATTTTGTGGTTAATTTTACATACATTTACAACACAGTGCAATTTTACACTTTTATTATAAATGTGCCTTTTGCATTGCTGCCTTCATCTAGATGACATAATTTGTACAGCCAACATTTTCTGAACACAATTTGGCAGCTTCTGGACAAGGCATCGGCCAAGACATTATCTTTTCGAATCCTTTGATATGTCTTATGTCCTGTTTGTATTCTTGTAGAGTTAAACCTTCCACCGGAACAAGTCTTTGATTTCTATTTTCATCTTGTGGATGAAAGTCACCGGATTTGTGACCGTACACTAGAACTGGGTGCCCTGTTGTACTCAGTACACTCAAAATTTTGCAATGACGTATCATGCAAGGCGTCTTTCCTCAATTGTTGAGTAGTTTTTCTGATGTTTGTCAAACTTCGTAGAGTAATACATCCAGGATGATCTACACATCATTGTCATCTGCTGCATGAGAACTACCCCACAGCCTACATCACTGTCATCAACTGCCAACTTGAATTGTTGCTGAAAGTCTGGCGGCAATCAAAGCTGGCGCATTCATCAATACTCTATTGATTTCTCAACGCTTTTTGGCAGTGCTCTGACCAACAAATATTTTGCGTTGTTCTTCAGAAGGTTGGGTCAGCGGACATGCAATTTCTGAGACATTTGGACGTATTTTCTGTAAACCCGACCATACCTAAGAATCTCATGATATCTCTTTTGCTTTGTGGGGTGGGGGAATTTATCATTGCTTCAACTTTTGCAGTGAATGGCCTAATTTGCCCTTTCCTACACTGCCCTAAGTATTGACTTTGCAGGCAAAATTCACTTTTCCCAGATGCACCAGTCAAACCTGCCTGAGATAATTTCTCAAATTACTGATGGAGCTGTCTTCATGTGTTCTTCCCATGTTTCACTGTACACAAGAGATCATCGACTAGCTCATCACAATTTTTTCTATGTCTACACTCACTCGTTCACTAATCTCTGACATGTTGGTGTTGCGGCAGATGTTTGAGACCAATTCCATTCTTTTGTATTGGTATCGGCCACGGGTGTACAAAAGGCCTGAAATTTCTTTTGGCACGGTCAATGAGGGGAACTTGCCAATACCCCTTCAACAATCGAATTGCTAACAAATTTGGCATGTCCAACTCTAATCTCTGCAATCATCATCCGTGGTGATCGGTATGAGTCTGTTTTTTTGGAACAGAGGTTTACTTTTTTCGAAACTGTGACAAACGAAATGAACATCATGTTTGTGGGAACCAAATACATGGGGACCTTCCTTCACTATTGCTTTGCTCTACTATTCCATTGTCTAACATGTATTTCACCAATTCCTGATATGTTGCCAACTTGATTGGGGATTCCCCTATAAGGATGTTTGCTTAACAGGCTCAGAGTCCCTACAATCTTGTCATGGGTTATGACAGTTGGTCTCACTAGTTACATCATGAATATGTTCTACTCCCACTCAGAATTAACTCTTTCAATTCACACCTTTCACCTTGTTTTGACTTGTGGGAGATGGCCTAATTTCTTGTCTAATTTGCAAGTAATGCAAATTTTTGCAATTTGCACCATAAATCATTTTCTGTGGGTTTACAGTGCCTGTTTTGTCGTTCTGAACTCGTGATGTCATCATTTTGTAAACACTCATCACTACCTCTGGATGACACCACACACGCCGGCTTAACATTCTCATCTCTTTTCATTATCTCTTTTGAGCATATTTAATTGACATAACTGTCGACTTTTACTTCTACCTGGTGTTTTGAAAATGTCCAAGGGCCCCACTTTGTTCTCAATCTCATATGGTCCAGAAAACTTGGCTTGCAAAGGATGCCCTTGTATTGGCAAAAGTGCCAACACCTTTCACCCCCTGAAATACTCTGCACTGGCACTTTTGTCATACCATGTTTTTCATTTTTGCCTGGCCCTGTTTGAGATTTTGTTGTTGGCAATTTCCTGTTCTGTGGCTCTTTGGCCCTGTTTCTGAATTGAGACACATAGTCTAACAAATTCCATCAAATTTTCACACAACCACTTTTCTTTCAGGTAGCTTCAATGGTCCCCTAACTTTGTGACCAAACACAACTCAAAATGGACTAAATCCTATGACTCTTGTACAACAGCCGTGCCCTGGTTAGCAAATAACAGGAGTAATATGAAACTCCCGCATCCCACATCCCTCTCACATTCAAACAGAGGTTTTTGATCATTTTTTTCATGTTTTGGTGGTACCTTTCTAGGGCCCCCTGGGATTCTGGGTGGTATGCTGAAGAACTGTACTGGGAATTCCCAACTGTCCATAACTTGTTTTGAACCAACTGACTGATGTGATCCTTGATCAACTGAATTGATTTGGAAGGCCTACTAGGATGAAACCGTTGTATACTTTCACTATACTCTGTGCCCTCATATTTCTCAGGGTATAGCCTCAGGGAATCTGTTGAAGCACCACTGATGGTCATAAATACTGATTTCACCCTGACTTGGGTCCTGTGGAAGTGGTCCTAACGAAATCTATTAACTACCCTACTAATGGCTCTCAAATGCTGGTATTGGGTGCAAGGAAGCAGTAGGAATTTTCTGATTGGGGCTTTGCCTCACCATTCAACATGTGTGACAAGTCTTACCATACTCAGACACATCTTTTCTGAGGAAGCCACCAAAAATGACTCCTAATTCTGGTCATTGTTTTTTCTCACCCTAATTGTCCTGCCATGGGACTAAATCATGGGCTATTCTATCACTTCCCTATGGTCTACTTTGGCACTACATTTGATGCACGACCCTTCCATTCCTCATCACAAGTGCCATCGGGTTTGCCCATTTTCTTGCATGTAGGACACCATTGTGTGTTTTTTGTTTGTAGAAACATAAAGAAGTTGCTCGGCTTCCTGTTGCGGACAATGCCCTCTCCTCCCTAATTTCCTAAGTGCGTGCTGGGTCGTTGTGCTGCGCATTTACCAGCTTGTCATAGTTTAAAGGGTCTTCCTTTACAGTCGCCTAACTCTATCATGCTCACGGCTGGATTTTCATTGGTTTACCCAGATTGTCACTTTGTTTATGCTCAGGGGGTGGATTTTCACTAACAGGGAATTTAGTTCTCCCCTGAAGAGGGAAGATGACCTCCACATTCCTCTTAATTTTTGAGAGAAAAGTATCTCTACTTTGGGACCAAGTCATCCTCAACACTCTACCTATATTGTGAAGTATTTTGACTCATCCCCTCTGCTCACTGTTTTCCTGTGAGGCTTTTTCTGGTCATTGACCTCGTTACTGCACAGCTGGGAAAATGGTCTATTTCCTCCATCAAATTTATCCACAACTCGCTCCAGGGCACCTGGAAACTATGGGATCTGGGAGTACTTTCCTCCCCCCTGCCAATCATTCCCTCACACATGGATACCCCTTTACTGGAGTTCTTGTCTAAACCCCAATTGTGACGTTCAAACCAAATCTGATTTCAAATTCATTTGTGTAGAGGGACACTAATACAATTTATACCTATCCCCTGAATCATGCACCCGTTCCCCTGTGGAACTCTTCAATATCAATGGAAGGGCATCTTTCAATATCCAGGACTACGCGCAGCAGGGGCAGTTTCCCGCATGATCTAATGGGTTTGGATCTAAACAATGCAACCTGAAAGTGACACAATCCCTCCAACAAAAGCTTAAGCATCCCTTACTTTTATCTTTCTGTGTCAATTCCCTTTTGTGGGAGTTTCGTTTTTCTGAACAGAAAGAATGAACTTTTTGACCTCAAAGTATGCACACAACCTATTGGTTTTGACTTACTTTTGGCTCTCTCCATTTGGGTGGATAGCCATGTATATCCCAACACCGTGACCTTGTATGTCCTGGCTTCTTACAGTGATTGCCATGTGAACTGTGATTTGGTCCCATCCCAGGCTTTTGATTAGCACCAGTATTTTTGTCTTACTCCCCTTTTTCGTGGGAAGAACCTGCACTACTGGGATTTCCCCTCCTGAGGCTACATGAGACGCTTTTGTTTCAGACTCCGACGTATTGTTGTATGTGTTGTATTACGAGTAATTCTTGGCTAGGCCCTACTAAGTAATGACTTATTTGTGTTTCAATGCATAATCGTCGCCTTTACGGCTGCTTCACGCAAACTGTCAATTTTGTTTTCAATCAGATTGTGTTTTTGATTCTGGAGTAGACACTGTTTGAACTCTTCACTACATCAACTCCTAAGTTGACCAAAATTTTGCCTGACTTCTTTTGAGAGAATCCAGCGATCAAACAGTTGTTCCTTACAACGGGCAAATTCAACCTGGGTCTGGTCATCCTTTTTCTGACCATACCTGAATTTGTGTCATATGTGCCTCTGGCAAACATTCATATGCCTTTGAGGCACTGCTGCTTAACCCGTCTAATCACTACATCTGTACTAATGACATGGCCGAAACGATATTTCTCGGGCTTTTACCAATGAACACTGATGTAGCAACAAGGTCCCAAGACTCTGGGCCATTTTCAAGCTATTGGCAATTTTTCTCAAGTGGTAAGAAGTATTGTCAAACTTCTTTGTTGTCCTGAAATTTGTAACCAGGCGAATATTTTTCGGCGCCGCCATCAAAACAAAACCCAGAGGGCTGGAAGAGTCTGATGAGCTAGAGCCTGTTGTTTTCATTTTTCTAACTCTACCTGAGACTTCAAGCTCTTTTTGTTTCATCTCATTCCTGCAATTTTTTTTCTTTTCGCCATTCTTTTTCCTTCTCATTTTTGCAATTCTAAACTCTTTGTCTCATTTCATTTTGCTTTTTTATTTCCAATTCCTTTTCCTTTTGTTGCATCTGCAATTGTTCTTTTTCTAATTCAATTTCCTTATCTTTTTTGTTCCATCATCCATCTTTTTCAACTCTTTTCCAATTCCTTTTGAATTTCAAGTTCTTTAACTTGAACAGCATCACTTTTTTCCTTTTCCAGATTTCTTCTATCCTATCCACATATGAACTATCCCAAACAGCTTCCTGAACCAACTTTTCATCAATATCTTGAAATGACTTGCTTCTCATAGCATGTTTTGCCAGCAAGTTCTAATGCTTGGCTCGTTTCATTAACTCAGGCTTTCTCCGCTCATCAAACCTTCTCCCAAGTTTTATTTGCACTTGACACTTCTTGATTCAAACTCCATTGTGATTGTACTCTACAGCACAATTTTAACTTGAACCAAACTACAAGTAGTAACATGTAATACACCCAAAATTTTGTATGCCAAATGTGGCAATTTTTGCAATAGTATCACCACACCTTTTATGTGTAAATTCTGACAATAAGGCTCAAAATTTATCTCAATTCACTTCCCAAGGACGAGCCCCCAATTCTGGTTATGACATCATCGGAGACGTCAGGGTCAGAAATACCCTTTCAACACAAATCAAATGAGCCTTGTGCACAAATATCTAAAATTATATATCATAAACAGTTTTAAAATGATTTTCCTTTACCTAATTTGGTTCAAGAATTGGTATGTCAAAACAAAATTAACATATACACAATTAGTTAAGATTACTTTAGGGTTTACTAGTGTCCTGTGTTGACAAGCGTTGCAGTTCAACGAGATATGTCCTCACAGCGAAGACTCCAAATGACAAGCGCACAAGTTCATAACCAACTCCTCAAGTATTATATTCCAAGGGAATCTTAATCAGTCCTGAAGGTACTCTTGTCCAGCAGTTCAATACGACAAGGTTAAATTAAGGCCCTCCTCGACGACAGATCCACAGTATCTCATCCAAGATACTGCACCAACCCGATTTTCTATCTGTCCACATTTGGAAGCCTAGTTTGATTCCCTGCACTTTCGGCTTCAAAGACACAGTAGAATAATTACAGCTCGCTCACAGGATTAAACTTATAAATCCTGGCCTGTTACAGGTCTGCTCCTCAAGCGAGTAAAACTAGCTATCTTCGAGCTACTTGTTTATACTATTGGATTCTGGCATAGAGTTCCTTCCAGTGATAGTATTTAAACTACTCACAGATAGATTCCACTTTCTAACAATAATCATTACTCCATTTTCTGAGAACATGACCTTGCCCCCACAAATCATCTTTCACAATCTAAATTACAGCACTTCATATCTAACCAACTTAGTGGGGAAAATTCCTGATCTTACAAGTCCTGATCTCAAAACATCAACAAGTTGAGTCAGTCTAAGTTTAGCATGCTTGGGAATTCCCCCCTTCCCCTATTGTGCAATCTAAACAGGTGCACTTTGCAAACCAAACTAAGGGTATTCCCCTGTCTCTCCCTCTCTCTTTTATATTAAAAACACAGTGCTTTTTTCCCGTTTGGAATCTTTTCTTTTCTTCAAATAAAATGGAGAAAAATAATATTTTTAGAAGTTATCAGAAAAGGAGGCTATTAACATATATGGTCATAGTAAATGCCCCATGAAACCACAGCCCTGATTTATGCAGAAGAGGAAGCAAAGCAATGCTCCCCAATATTTAGTAGCTCAATATCTGGAGACACTAACCACCCCCCATGAAGTTCCACGCTTGTTTTCGAATAAGATGCCCTCGAGCTGGCAGACCCCGTCAAGAATTTTTAGGACAGATACTGGCGTTGATGAGGCCACATTCCAGAATGAATGGCACAGTATTCTTAGCGTAATGTGACAATCAGATGCTGAAAGAGGTCATCCTCCACGAGAGTTCGTCTATGATATTCCCATGATGGAAAGTCTTTGTGTCTGCTGGAATCATCAGCAATATACTTCTTGGACCTGTGTTTATCCAAGGAAATGTAGAGGGTCCTGAATAATCTGGACATAATCATAACACTGTTTGTACCAGACTGCTCAACAGTATCAGCAAACAAGCAATGGTGGCATTCCCCAGGAGTCGGTTTCGTCATGATGGAGGCTGGCCCACAGGTACCGGCAAATGCACGACAGACTGGAGCAGTTGTTTCCGAACCCGAGTCATAAGCTTGAATCATGGAGTAGAAAGGCCACCACGCTCCCCCTGATCTCATCACTCTGGACTTTTTCATTTTTCATTGGGTTAATGCACTTCCAAGTTTACAAAGATGCCCTCCTCCAGCATAATTTTCAAGGCCTAAGACAATGCATTCAGGACACGTTCCGTGCCCTTCGTCGCACCCGATGGTCAGAAAGCCATGTACAATATGAGAGTCAGAGCCCAGACTTGCTAAAACCATCAAGGACTCCACATTGGGAGAAGAGCCTGACTTTAGAAAACCGAATGGACTATGTGTTTAACAGTTTTGTGATGAAGATTTAATAAGGGAACAGAAAAAAAATCTTCTGATTTTAACTGAGAGCAAAAAGTTTGAAATGTCTTTATATGTTTTTGGTGTAATCTAACAGTATCAAAGGTGCAATTTTTTTGAACATCCGTTTCATTAAGCTGAATGCAGAGGAAATGTGCAATTCTGAAAATTATTAGTTAATGATTAATGCAACAAAAGTGCAAATCTATTTTGACTGTTTAGAATTCTTCCAAGTTTGGAATTAACCTCGTTTATAACTATTAACTAAGGCAAACAAAAAGATATTGAAAAATACACACAAAATAGGTTTCAATTTAATGATACACCTTAGTTGGCCAAGCAAAGGTCAAACTTTTTGGAACAATTTTCATTCATGATAAATATTATAATTTTGTGCTTCAATATCTCTATCGTGAATAAATGCAACAAACAAGAAAGTTCTTTGCTTTTTTTTAACAAAATGCTTTTTAAAAGTCATCCCTACGACCTGATTTTTTGGCTATATGTCTCTGGTACCAATTTATATGCTTTGAGCACTGCCTGCTTAACCTCGTTGTAATCACTACATCTGTCTAATGACATAGGCGAATATATTTCTCGGGCTTTACCAATAAAAACTCACTGTAGCAACAAGGTCCAATACTCCTTGGGCCATCTCAAGCTATTGGCAATTTTCTCGAAGTGTAAAGAGTACTTGTCTACTTTTTGTTCTTGAAATTTTGGAACCAGGCGAATATTCTTCGCCGCATCAAAACCAGTTTGCTTGGAGGAGTCTGACTAGTTGGCCTGTTGTTTCAATTTTTCTAACTCTAGTTGAGCTTCAAGCTCCTTCTTTTTCATATCCATTCCCTTTTCTTTCATTTCCTTTTGTATTTGCAATTCCATTTCTTTTTGTTGCATTTCTCTTTGCAATTGCATTTGCAATATTCTTCTTCTAATTCAATTTGCAATCTTTCTAATAGCATGTTTTACCTCAAGTCCTAAATGTTTGGGTAATTTCATTAACTCGGGCTTTCTCAACTCATCAAACTTCTCCCAAGGTATTTGCCCAATGAACTGTTCTAAACACAAATGAGCCTTGTGCACAAATGATCAGACATTTATATAATAACACTGTTTTAATGATTTTAATCAGATTGTTTCAAGAATTTGGTATGTCCAAAACACAATTACATGTACAATTAAATGTTACAGTCAACAATTAACCTTACACAAAGTTCTTCCAGAAGTGACGGCGTATTTCCACAATTAAAAGAACCGTTGCAGTTCAACGATGACATGTCCTCGCATCAAAGACTCCAAAATGACAGCATGCAGTCTTCTAAAATCATCGGTATTATAATCCAAGGGGATCTTCTCTGTCTTTAAGATAATTTTTTTTTTTTTTTTTTTTTTTTTTTTTTTTTTTTTTTTTTTTTTTTTTTTTTTTTTTTTTTTTTTTTTTTTTTTTTTTTTTTTTTTTTTTTTTTTTTTTTTTTTTTTTTTTTTTTTTTTTTTTTTTTTTTTTTTTTTTATTTTGATTCCTAGCACGTTTGGCTTCAAAGACGACAGTAGAATAATTACAGCACTTCGCTCACACGGAATTTAAAATACAATATATCCTGGTACTATGTACTGCACAGGTCTTCCACTTATTGCAGATCAAAACTAGCTATATATAACTTCTAGCCACTTGTTACTAGAGGCCTGCTGGCCCTCAGTCTTTCCAGTGAGCACTATTTATCTCACAGCTAGATTTCCCAATTTTTCTAGTAATAATCATTACAGCATCGTCATGCATAAACATAACCTTGCACTGAGCAATGGGGTCTCACATAAATGACATCATCTGCATTGCACCATCTTACATAAATAACATCATGGGAACTCCCAAATTTTGCAATCTGTTTGATCTCAATGCATAAACAAGTTGACTGAGTTTCTAAATTTAGCCTTTTTTGGGAATTCCATTTCTTCTCTTGCACAATATTTCTAGTAAATAACCTCTGGTCTGATTTCAATATAGCACAAGGGGAATTCCACAATAAACACGGTGCTTTTTACCGTGAGAAATCTTTTCTCAAATAAAGTTGAGAAATAAAATAATATGTTTAATCACAAAATGGAGGTTAATAAAACATGATATTGTGCATGGTCTGAACAAATGGAAGCATCAGACGATCAACGAAACATTTTCCCTTATAAATAAAGAGGAAACAATTTTGCAAAGTCCGATTTAGGAATGTTTGTAATTGAAAATGCATGTATGTATACTTATCTCCACCTTGATAAGGGGGGTTGTTTGATAACATTCACGAAGGTAGTAACCAAACGGGGGCTGTATTTTATTTTAAACAAAGTCCACTGCCAAATTTAGGGATGCGTGAAGGTTTTAACTGAGTCCGATCAGAAACACTCTAAGAAATCATGTTGTGCTCAGTATTTAGAAACTGCTTTAATTATATTATGCCAGATGTTAGATGTGCGTAAGTCTTCACGTTTCATAATGAAGAAAAAACGCAATGCCCAGGAAAACACGTAAGACATGTTTAGTGTTATTTTTTTTACTTACATTTTGCAGGGCCGCCATATTGGGCAGATCTATTCCCCCAGTATTGCGCAGGTTCTAGCCAATCACCCATCGATATTCCAAAAACTACGACATCAAGTTCTGCAGGACCAGTGGAACTATATGGTTACCATGACATTCCTACTCCGTCCCAAATGGATTTCACCAATAACGGACACACTGGTAGGTTGATACTTTACATATAAATGCCGAATTATAGGCCTACCGCTATCCTCCTTTTTCGTATCCTCCACCGTTCGCCCCCACTCTTTTCTGCGCCCTCTTGCGTTTCCCGCACTTTGGTCTTCTATCGGTGTTGCCTTTCATTGTCCATTGCTACTCGTGACATGACACAAGACCTATCGGCCACCCCCCTTTCCCTACCATCACCGGTAAGCACTCATTTTTGTTGTTGTATGGCTAATTACTGGTTTTCACTTTGTAATCCTCGGCTTTGGCTATTTGTTTATCCCATCTATTCATGTTGATACAATTGTATACACACGGGGTTTGGAGTCACTTGTTGTCGTTTTCTGTGTTTCTCTATCTTAGGCCCCGAAGAAGCCCTGCGGGCGAAAAGCTTCGGCCAGTAAAAAGATTGTGTACCATTTGTTGCTACGTATCACCCCATTCCAATTTCTATATATCTTGGTACTATACCAATCCTACGAATGGGGAACCCATATTGTAATAGATGACCCAATCTTTCACACTTTAAATTCATATCATTTTTGAAAAGACAATTCATTGTCTTTGCCACGCCCTGTGTTTAGAAAACTCTGCCTCCAAAACGGTTAGATGGGTGACACCTCTGTTACTGCATCTGTGTTTGTAAAGAGCCTTGGGGCTGTTTCACAGTACAGGGTGTCCCAATAAAAGTGGTGCAAGCAGGTAAACTCCGATTTCTCAAAAAAATACTGAAGCTGCGAATTTCATATTCATGGAGGATATTAATTATCCTCTTTTGTATAAATTGTGCAAATCACATGAGAATCCGCTCACGCAAGCTAACGATATAACAGATTATTAAAGGGCATCTGTTTTTTCATCCATTCCAATGGGATTTACACAGTTAACATTATTTGTCCGTTCTGCTGTCGGGTGAGTGGTTTCCAACACATTAAATGTACTACTATATTCATGGCATACTACTAATTAATAACAACTGAGGAACAACAAAACGCACACGATATTTAGAGAATAAAAGATAGGATTTGTTGTTTTGCCTATCTAATATCGTGTCATATTGGATGGGCAGTCCAATATTTTGAGTAGTGGATGCCGGCGCAGCCGGTATCCTTTTTTTTTTTTTTTTTTTTCACGATATTAGATAGGCAAAACAACAAATCCTATCTTTTATTCTCATTCTTATTTAGTTTTGGTTGTTTTAATCACCGAAAATATTATTTATTTCAATAATATTAGTTAAAAGGGCAAAAATATTCCCCTGCTATCAAAAATGAACCAACCCGTACTAGCTGCGTGCACTGCGTAACCTTATACACGCGCGCGTAAACACTTTCTAATATCGTCTCATATAAGATAGGCAACAACCAATGATATTGCGTGTTTGTTTACTAAACCCCGCCCACTGAATAAGAATGGTTAGTATTAGAGAGGTACCTTCCACCAGTGTCTTCAAACGGCTTCTGAAAACGTACTTATTTCCTGATGTTTAAAATATTGTTAACTTTGGATTTGTTAGTTTTTCTTATTATCCTGCATGCCATGTTGTATATTAATTTCTTATTTAAAAAAAATAAAAATTCTACGATATTGATATTACAATCCTTTTATCCCAGTTCAGGTAACACTCACGGGCAATTTCTACATAAAAGGTGGACCATTGAAAGCAACCTACCAAGCCGCTCAATTTCATTTCCATTGGGGTAGTACAAAGACCCAGGGATCAGAACATACACTTTCTGGTCAACAATATCCCGCTGAGGTTAGTATCTATTATACTACGGGAGTCACAAAAACTGTGCAAGGATTAAATATGATCTTGACCTTAATGCAATCACTATATCATAGATTATTTGTTATTTTTTATAAAATAGATCTAATATACTTTCATGTGTTGAAAACAAAATGAAAGAAATCGACTGAAATATACGCTAGATATTGCGGGTTTTGTAAGCACACCGCTTTTTTCTCCATTCCTATGGGATTTACACACATTAAACTTGTGTTTGTGAGAATGTACAATGATGCCTTTGTCAACTTCATAAATGTTACATTTTCTTGGATTAATCAATTAATCTATTTATACCAATGTGCCAAGTGATATGACAAATACAAACAGCAATTCACCTGTTGCAGAGCAAGAAAACAAGATATCCCCATTATATAGGATAATGCTAAGAGTTTAGTCCCTTATTGGCATAGCTTGTACCTATACCTGGATTACAGAAGTAGTGTTAAAATCCCTTTTCATTTACACATCAGGATTAATTGGATGAGATTCTGTGTGAACATTTAAATCCTTTTGAGGATTAAGAAAGGAGAGTATCACTATTCATAGATAAATTAAAAAAGATAGCAAGAATTAATCATCATCATTACTTTCATAATGCTAAGTTTACTATGCTATACCCCATATAATATCGTACATTACCGCAATATCTTGCTTAACTGTACCAATCCATTGGAATGGAAGAAAAGAGGTGTGCTTACAAAATTTGTCATATCTAGCTTATTTTTCAGTCGATTTTTTTGTTCATTTTTACACTTGGAAGTATATTAGATTTGCTTTATAAACAATTTCTTGAAAATGAATTGCCATCCCAGTTTCTTTTCTGAATATCAGTGGTAGTCCTTCGGTAGGCCCATATGACCTTGAAAAGGAGTCTGCACAAAATGTTCTGATGGTTTCTCTAGGTTCCGCTGATTCCAAATCTCGATGATGCAACTTGTGCATCCTGGAGCATTTTGAAATAGGGAAGCAGGTAAACTCAGATTTCTCAAAAAAATCTGAAGCTGCGAATTTCATATTCATGGATGATATTAATTATCCTCTTTTGTATAAGATTGTGCAAATCACCTGTAGAATCCGCTCACGCAAAGCTACGAGATACCAGATTATTAAAGGGCATCTGTTTTTTCATCCATTCCAATGGGATTTACACAGTTAACATCATTTGTCCGTTCTGCTGTCGGTGAGTGATTTCCAACACTTAAATTTACTACTATATTCATGTCATACTACTAATTCATAACAACTGAGGACCACAAAATGCACCCGATATGGGGTAGTCTTAAGAGAGGTCCTTCCACCTTGTCATTCACGGTCTTCTTAAAACTCCTGTATTTCCGATGTTTAAAATTGGGATTTGTTGTTTTTTTTCTTATTATCTGCAATGCCAATTTTGTATATTAATTTGCTAATTTAAAAAAAAATAAAATTTCTTAATTCTACGATTTTTGATATTACACAAGCCTTTTATCCCAGTCAGGTAACACTCACGGGCATTTCTACATAAAAGGTGGACCATTGAAAGCAACCTACCAAGCCAGCTCAATTTCATTTCCATTGGGGCAGTACAAAGACCCCAGGGATCAGAACATACACTTTCTGGTCAACAATATCCCGCTGAGGTTAGTATATATTATACTACGGGAGTCACAAAAACTGTGCAGGGATAGATATCTTGACCTTAATGCCATCACTATATCATAGATTATTTGTTATTTTTTATAAAATAGATCTAATACTATCAAGGTGAAACAAATGAAAGAAAATCGAGCGACTGAAACATACTCTAGATATTCGGGTTTTGTAAGCACCCCTTTTTTCTTCCATTCCTATGGATTTACACACATTAACTTGTGTTTTGTGAGTAATAGTACAATGATGCCTTTGTAACTTCAGAAATGTTACAACATTTTCTTGGATTAATCAAATTAATCTATTTATACCAATGTGCCAAGTGTTATATGACAATACAAACAGCAATTCACCCGTTGGAGCAGAAACGAAATATCCCCCATTATATAGATAGATGTGCTAAGAGTTTTAATTCCCTTATTGGCATAGCTTGTATCTATTACCTAGATTAGCGAATTGTGTTAAAATCCCTTTTCATTTACACATCAGGATTAATTGGATCAGATTTTGTGTGAACAGTAATCATTTGAAGGATTAGAAGAAGATATCACTATTCTAGATCAATATTAAACAAGATAAGCAAGACTTAATCATCATCATTACTTTCATACTGCTAAATTTTACTAGGGCTATACCCCCCTATAATATCGTACACTTAACCGCAATATCTTGCTAAAACTGTACCAATCCATTGGAATGAAGAAAGAGGTGTGCTTACAAAATCTAAGCTTATTTTTCAGTCGATTTTTTTTTGTTCATTTTTCGACACTTGGAAGTATATTATATTTGCTTTATAACCATTTCTTGAATGAAATTGCATCCCATTTCTTTTCTGATATCACCTGTAGTCCTTCGGTAGGCCCCATATGACCTTGAAAAGGAGTCTGCACAAATGTTCTGATGGTTTCTCTAGGTTCCCGCTGATTCCAAATCTCGATGATGCAACTCTTGCATCCATGAGCATTTTTGAAAATAGGGAGGGTAAAATTAACAGGAGGGATATTTGCGTAAATGTTCAAATGGGGATAACAAGTATATTTGATTTGTGAATGTTATAATACTCCAGGTGGGTTGTAATAAACAAGATTATAGCGTATACCTTATCCCAGCAGCCCCATCAAAGGTTATATACGAAAAACCAGAGCTGCTGATAGCATGTGCTAAAAAGGTGTGGCACCACCTCATAAAAATAACATTGCTGTCGGGTCTGCGCCGTGGCTTTTCCCGAGATATTCAAGATGGGCGTACAGCGTGAACGCCATTGTGGATAATAATTGAATCAGCACTGTATAGCATTAACTATTTCTGTTGAGATATGTGTTGCTGGATTTCAAATGCTCAATTCCCTTTAACTACTTAAAGCGTTACATACTGGCATTTTGAAAATGGCTTCCAAATAGATAATTCAGAATAATCCGAAAGTAAGACATTAGAGTCAAGGTATTTGCACAAATACCCTGGTACATGTTTTGGATACAATAAAAAACACATCTATGATGATGTTCAAGCAATATGGCAGGCAACGCTTAAAATCTTTAAAATGCAATGATACAAACTTGGAAATATCAGCCGCAAATATTGCTGCAATGTATACTTAAGAAATATTACTTTTCAACATAACCAACTGATACCATGAAAAAAAATCTGATTTCTAAACGAAGCGTTAAATGTGCTTGAAGAGCCGTTTCATTTATTTTTACCATGTCCTGCCATAGAACACATGTACATCAATAGGTTCAAAGAACTAATTAAATGTTATGAATGGCAATCAATCTTCAGGTGAGCCAATGAAAAAAAAAAGTTGGCCTCAATCTACTCCACAAAAAGGCGGTTCATCCTTCATGTAAGACTCACGGAATTAGCCTAGCACGAAATCTTCTATAAAAGGTCAAAGGATTACTAGGATTGTACAGCTTTATTCCGTAAAAGAGTCTTTACTCTAGTCTAACTCATGAACATCTTACACCAAGGACATACCAAAAATGTGGCATGGTTTTTCCTGGTAATGAATTTCATCCTAAACCTCTATCATTCAGCATGAATAGAATCGTCAAAATCTTTTAAGTGATACGAATAAAAAAAAAACACTATGAAACAGAAGCATTGCTCTATCTCAATCCAGATGGTGATTTGAACCAATCCCATAATTCATTGCAACGTGCCTATATTGTAGTATAAAACCCATGTCAGTATTTAGTGATAGTGTTCAAGAAATTTAAGACATTTCATGATCATGCTAAAAATTAAGTACTGATTTGTGGGCTAAATAAATGAAAGTCGGGTTTTTTATGTGTTTTAAAAGAATAGGATTTGTGTGGGATCACATGACCTTATTGAGTTGAAATTTCCCAAAACTGGTGCATTGTGGAATTGACTAAATACACCCTCTGATCCAAATCCTCCATTCATTGAAATATTGATCCCGGTCCCATCGTTCCATATTTCCAAAAGAAATAAGTACGTTTAAAACATGATTTTTTTCATCAGTTGCACATCGTTCACTGGGACCGAGAAAACTACAACTCCATTGACGAAGCACTGATGCACAAGAATGGACTGGCTGTCCTTGGAGTACTCATTCAGGTAATAGTACATGGATAAATGTAATTAATGTTTTGGTTTAGTTTATTTTTATATACAATGTTGACACAAAAGTTTTTCCAATACAGAATGGAGAATCTGAAAATCATGGGTGTCATTTTTTAATGTGTTCTTGGGTGTTTTTATAAGGGGGCAAAATTTGTACAGGGGTAAACAGTAAAAGTGTTTAAATTGTTTTAAAATTTATACCAATCTGTTCGGTTGCTCGTAAAGTTTCTAAAAAGGCATATTTTGCCATATACAATAGGCTCAAGAAAGTTCAAGGTCATTATTTATAGAATGGTCCGATTTTGTTGAAACTGGTTTTAAATCGTTCATTGGGTCATACTAAATAAGAAAATGTATATAGATTCTGTGTTTTTTTTTCAGATATGACTAGTGGTCTCCTATAGACCCTGTGGACCATATTTGCCCTCTTAATTATCATCAAAACGTCATTGACAATGCGACCTGTATTTTTTCGGCTTCTGTACAGTAAGACGAACAATTTGGCACCATTTTTAAAACAAACCGATGAATCTGAAATTTTACCCCCAATGCGACCTTGAACCAGTTTTGCCTTGTAGCTCTGTACTAAAACCATCCGTTGGGCCAAAACTATACCTTCATGTTTGAAAGGTATGAACATGATGGTATACTTTTGAAAAACATTTGCCCCCTTTTATATTTTGACCCCCCTGTATAAACCTAACACCTAGGAAGTACATCTAAGAACACATTTTAAAAAGATTGACACCATGATTTGGAATCCTCATAAATTTTGATTTAGAAAAACCTTGGTTGCAAGTTGTATGTTATGAAGTTAATTGGATTATTTATTCCACTAACTAGGCTTCCATCTGGTGTAAAATTTTACGAAATTTCACGGCAGCAATATGAATTTTCTTTAAAATCTAGTTCTAAGTCTTTCTATATAGATATGGGCATATAGAGGGTACTGCAAGTATAACATAATCATGATCGTTGTGTAGCTTATATCATGTAATGGACAGATCTTGCAATGGAAATTTCATTTTTAGAGGTAATAATAGCTCGTGCAATTATACCTATTTATATCAGTTGTCAAAATTTAAAAGAAAAAGAGGCGATTTGCATGAGGTCAAACAAAGCTGTGTATTATTATTAGTGTTATTATAACGTATTATAAGCTTAAGTGTGGGTTGGGGAAATTCGTTATTCTGTGCACTAATTAATACGTTCGGTCGAAATTTCGTTTTAAAAACCCTTCCGTATCCTTTGTTTGCACTTTATTTCCGTCAAAGGATATGAAATCATTTATGCAAATTTAAGATAATCGACTAGAATAAGCAAGCATATGAAGTATTAATTAACTAACAATAATATAAGAGCTCATTTAGCCTAATGAATATTCAAATTTTTCCCCTCAGAGTCATTTCGATCTAAGGTAATTATTATTATTTTATTATTAATAATTTTTTTATATAATTGACCTTAATCATGTTATCAATGAGGCATCTTTATCATTTTTCTTCTCACTTTTTTTCCCCAAGAAATAAAAATATCAGGCTGGCACCAAAATCCAAACGTTGAAAAATTGTGCAAGATATTGATAGGAGTCACATTCACAGGTATGTATCCAATGAAAGTCGGATTTTGTTTCTTGGTGTTTTTGTTTTGGGGACCTTTTAAATATACATTTATTGCATATTTTTTCTGCTTCGCGCCGAAAAGCGGGCTCACGGAGTTCAGGGTATCGCAGGATGATTCCACCATCGCTAGAGAAAATTTTTTTTGACTACTGATAAACTAATAACGCGTAGGAATCCACCACCATCGTGCTTTTAACTCTATTGTTTTTTTTTTGCATCCATTTCTGTTGAATTTGTGTGGTGGGTTTTTTGTGTTGTAAGTTTCAATTATATTTTGAATAGTTTTACGCCGACATATCCACAGCCATAAAGGCGCTCATCGATCATCAGCCCAGAAGGTTTGGGTTAGACGAACGAGATGACCATATCTGAACACGGGAAACTTCAGAGAAAATATCCTTTTGCAAATATAAATTCTTCCAGGGACACTTATTGCGTGTAGCCCCAGGAGAGGGTGAAGTACTATGGTGGTCAAATGTTTTGAACGGCTCCCTAAATCTTATTAACATCGCTTCAAATTATTCCTATGTAAGCAGGATTAACAAAGTCAATTTGGTCCACCGTGTTGTTCTTCCTTTCCAAGATAATTTGGAAAATAGGCTAAAGGTCTTTGTTTATTCAAGAAGGTCACCCGTTGCAATACCCAATTTTGTGGGGTTGTAAAAATATGTTTTTTAAATTTTTACCTGATACTGATCCAAATATGAAATGCTATTGCCCTTTCGACATCTCCTTCTTGTTAAATGGAAGGGGTACAAAATTCCCTGTAGGACTTTATGGGGACGGGGACATTAGACCCCTCCCTATGAAAAGGGAACCCACCTATGCAAAATAGAAGGCATATTTTGAAAGTATCATTAAATATGTTTTTTAATATTTTTTTTTCAAAGAAATCTTGTATTACAATTGGTTGACCTTTCTTGAATAAACAAATACCTTTCGCCTATTTTTCCCCAAATATCTTGGAAAGGAGGCACCACACCCATGTGACCCAATGACTATTTTTACTCCTGTATCCTAAGGATAATTTGAGCTATCTTTCATTCGATTTAGAGCAGTTCAATATTTGACCCCCATAGTAAACTTTTACCCCTCTCCTGGAGCTACACACACAAGGTCTCAGGGCAACTTTAATATTTCACAGTATGTTATATTTTGCTCTGAATTTACCGTATTCAGATATTGGTTCTCGTTCGTCTAACCAAAAACCTTCTGAGGCGACGGTCTATCGGCTCATGAGAGAAAAAAATGTTACCAGAACAGATTTAGCCGAGAGCTCGATTTTAGAAAGCAGGAGGAAACGGGAGTAAACCACAAGCAGATTTGCACACTTTAATTAAAGAAAATACAAAATTCAAATCAAAAGCACCCGAGAAACGAACCACTACTGGGGATCGAACCCGAGACTCATTGGTTAAAGGCGAGGGAAAGAGATACGCTGCGCCAACCGTTATTCAACTTGAAAATTGTAAATATTTATACTATATATATATATATAGTATATTGAGGACAAAGCGTTAAATCCCCGGGGGGGGGCCACTTGTATCAAGTGGCTATGGTGCGTGAACAAGAAAAACGCGTAAAAAAGGTATATTTTCTAACAAGCGAGTTACTGGCGTACATTGATTAGGGTGTCAAAACAGCCAAATGTGGAAAAAAAGGGTGTTTTTTCTAATCCCTGAAATTGTGATGTACCGTGTAATACTCAAATTACGCAGAAATCAAAAATTATTTTATAAATAATAAACAAGTAAAGCAAGGCAATATAATAAAGGGTAATAATGCAATGCTTACTTGTTTCGGGTAGCAAACCTTACAAAAATAATTCATTAGTGTAGATAAATCCAGACAAAAATACGTGTTTAGCGGTATATTTTTTAGTCGGTGGAAATACTTGTTTAGGGTGCAAATTGGAAGTCAATGGTCACGAATATCCACCATTCACCGTTGAATACAAGTCCCCCCGGGACAGCAATGTATTTATCTTCTACCATGGAAAAAGAGATAAGAAAGGCAAGCACATCGGACCCACTTAAGCTTTTGAAACGATCTATGGTAAGAGGGGTGATAGAGATACGCAATCCCGTGTTCGTTTATCGTAGGTTTATCGGTTTTGGAAGAGCATGTAATAGGTTAAAAAACGCAATTTCTTGTCTTATGGAACATAATGTCCAGTTGTTTTAGACAAAAAGCAATAGTTCCCTCTATTGAGGGTTGCAAAGAAAGGGCCGTACAGGGCTTGTAGTTTTTGCTTTTAAGTTTTAAACAAATCCCAGCATAAACAATCCAATTTGAAAAGAATGTGGGAAAAGAACAGGAGTCTCAGTTTTGAGGAAAACTCAGAGAGATGGCTATTGTAGGACGCGTTTCGATAACATATGTCAAGTGGTAAGGGAGGTGGGTGAAGAGTTACGCAATTCTCATGGTCAATGATTCCTAGCCTGTCAATTTTAGAGAGTAGGTAAAAGTAAGCATTTGTTTGTCATCATGGACCAGGTCCATTTGTTTTTGACAAATTAAGGGTTCCCTCTTGCGGGGTTGCAAAGTAAGCGTTTAGAGGCTTGTTGGTTTTTTGTTATTGCTCCGTTAGAAAAAGCCGTAAGCATTAATGCGCTAGGGTTAGAGTTCCGACTTGACATTTTACTTCTTAATCAGTGTGTTAGAACTATAAAAGTCAAATATCGGATAGAGGAAAGAGACTCTACAATTAAGAGCGTAATATGGTCTTGGTTCATCTTTAGATTGACAATTGTCAACCAGATGTTTGAGGTAAATCAAAGTTTGAACTTGCATGTAGTTTTGACAACAATCAAAACCATTGAATATGAATATTGTGGCCAAAAGTTTGTCCATTGATGATTATTTACATGAACAAAAGCTCTTCCTGTTTCAAAGGGTAGGCATGTAGTTTTGGGTAACGAACAAGGTAAGAGGGGGTGTGATAGAGTTATGCAATCTCGTGATCGTTATCATAAGCCTATCGGTTTCGGAAAGAGAAGAACAGGTAAAAACAGCCATTTCTTGACTTCATGCATAATAGAGGGTGATGATAGAGGTTACGCAATCTATGTTCAATATCCTAAGCTGTCAATTTTAGAGGAGCAGGTAAGAAAGTAACCAATTGTTTGTCATCATGGAACATAATGTCGATTTGTTTTAGATAAGCAATAGTTCCTCTTTGCGGGTTGGCAAAGAAAAGCGTACAGAGGCTTGAAGTTTTTGCTAACGTTTAACAAATTCCATAAACCCTGCCAATTGAAAATAGAATGTGGGAAAAAAAACAACAACAGAGTTTCTCTAGTTTTTGAGAAACTAGCGAGATAGCTATGTATGGGGAAGCGTTTCGATCAACTATGATACAAAGTGGTACGAGGGGTGTGATAGAGTTACGCAATCTCATGTTCAAATATCCTAAGCCTGTCAATTTAGAAGAGCAGGTAAAAGTAACACATTGTTTGTCACATGGAACATAATGGTTATCTGTTTTAGATAAGCAATAGTTCCCGCTTTGCGGGGGGGGTCTGCAAAGAAAGCGTACAGAGGCTTGTAAAGTTTTTGCTAACGTTTAAACAAATTCATAACAATCCATTTGAAATAGAATGTGGGAAAAAAACAACAGGAGTTTCTCTAGTTTTTGAGAAATCAGAGAGATAGCTATTGTAGGACGATTTCATACACTATGATTCAAAGTCGGTAAAAGGGGTGTGATAGAGTTACGCAAATCCATGCTTCCAATTATCCTAGCCCCAATTTTGGAAGAGCAGGTAAAAGTACCCATTTGTTTGTCATAATGGAAACATAATGTCCCATTGTTTTTGCAAATAATAATAGTTCACTCTTTGCGGATTTGCGCAAAGAAGCGTTATATAGGTTGTTGGTGTATGCTCCAGTTTAGAAAAACCGTAAGCATTATACGCATGATAGGGTAGAGTTCTGAACTTGACATTTTACTTCTATCTGTATTTGTCTGTAGTTTGTGACAAATCAACAATGAATATGGAATATGTGGACCAAAAATGTTTGCCATTGATGATTTTTTACCATGTGAACAAAATGCTCTTCCTGTTCAAAGGGTAGGCCTATAGTTTTGGGGAAACGAACAAAGAGAGATTCTTCGATACCGACCAGGTTATCAGGAGCGAATGCCAGCGCCACTCTTATCGGGTGGTTGTGTAGGAAACTTATTCAGGGATTTTAGTACATTTTATACAGGATTATAGATGCATTACAACCGGAAACCTTTTTCTAGATCGTTCGTACTGTTGCGAGATGCGAGGACCTGGTTGATGAAGAATGGTGAATGCATAGCCGGGGGAATTCTAAACACCTGTGAGGCGACGGAATGTTATGTAAATCTTATGAATTTGCCGTGGGCTTGGAATAAAAAGACGCCTTGCTATTGTGTGAGCGTCAGAGGATCTGCGGTCAGTTGGGGTTTGACATCGATTTTCTGTCCAATTACACATTGTAACTTTTCGGTGGTCGGGGCCGACATCGTAATAAAGGAGAAGTAGGAATGTAGTAAACTGCAGTCTTCGTTTGCTTTGCCTTCATTTAATTTACGCATCGGGTTCCCTTATTAGGTAGGGAGATGGGTTATGTAGGAAATCTTCAGATGTCTACATCAAGATGAGGAGTTACTAGAACGAGTTAGTAATATGGTGGTAAGAGGGTGATAGAGTTACGCAATCCCGTACCGACCCTTTCCTCACCCTATCTCCCCACCCCCCTCTCCGACCCCCCCTTTGTTCTTTCTCCCCCCACCACTAATCACCACACTGCGCCCCCCTAGCCCAACCCTCCCTCTAAACCCCCCACAGTCACCTCCTCAATTATCAACTCTCTCCCAAGTCCCCCCGCCCCACCCCCCTACCCCACCGATTATATAAACTCATCCTTAACCTAACCCCATTCCCCCCGTCCCTCCCCCACGTACCCCCCCCACCCCCCCTAACCACACCCCCTCCCCATAGCTCCCTTAATCACAAACAACTTCACTACCCCTGTTACAATCAACCTTACCGTCTTCCCGCGTTCGGTTATCCTAGGCCTTCGGTTTTGGAAGAGCAGAAGAAGAAGAGCATGGTGAAAAACAGCCAGTTGGTTTTCATGCGACATAATGTCCATTTTGTAGGGGTAACAAATTCACCATAATCAAGTTCCAGTCCACTTAGGAATACAAATTCAGTTGTGAAGTGACTGGTTCAATGAGTAAAAAGGAAAAATAGGAACAATTAGACTAAACATATCAGCAAAAAACCCTAAAGGTGTGGATTTCGTCTTGCAGTCGCACCCGTGATACGATCTTTTTATGGATTAGAACAGGTCCCGCAAGGGTATAATATCACTGCAAAATTATCTTCAAGCAATTCTTTATTTGTTCATCATAGAATACAGCAAAATTGATAAACAATTATGTCCATAATGCAGTTTAGAGTGAAAAATTAATTGTTTACAAGTTAATCACAAATATTTTGCATTAAAGTTTAAAAGAGTTAAGTGGAATTTCAAAAAAAGAGTAAAATTTTTTAATTTTGGATTTTATAATTATTTTAACTAGCACAGGAAGGAGGTAATATTACTGCTGTACCGTTAGATGTATTTTCACTGAAACTAGTTAATTTCACCAAACTGGTCCCATTCCCATTAAGGGAACGGGATATTTTACTGAAAATTGTCCCGTTAAGGGATCCAACTTGTCAGAACACCTTGAACGAAAAATTCAAGACGGCTACCCGGGTAAACACGTTCAAATTTAGTAAACTTCATCCTTAATTTCTCACACTGGGCAGACTTGGCCACTAAAGCTGAACGCTTAACGATGTACAAGACCACTGCGTATTTAGCAACAGACAAACAAATACACACCGGAGACAGTAGAACACGTTAATTCTGCTAATAAACTACCACTTTTACGTGTTTGTAATAGAGTTTTCCAAAACATATACGCAATGACTGGCTCGCCGATCTCGATGCGGCAGAGGGAGTACGATCAAAGCGTCGCTGTTGAATCCCTTCCTTTTTGTGCGGGTGAATGGTAAACCAAGGGGTGATAGCAATTAAAAAACAGTCGTCCGTGCTGGGCGCTGAAATTTTGAAATTGACACGGCATAATTATTAGTTTGGGTGCTTTATACACACATAAGTCAATCGTACAAAAACAAATCGGCAAAATAATCAGTTGTTGGAAGGTGGGTGCTATTGGGTGGTTTTACATTTTGTCCTACCATGGCCACACAACGAATGAAATGACACGTCAGTCGTGTTGGGTAAGTCGGAACTCAGAGATTTAGAAAATAGTATTTTTTGTTGGGTTAATAATGAAAAAAGTCAATAAACCAAAAGATGGTAACTAAAATTACACCAAGTCCGAAATGTGAGATGAATCGGATTTTTCGGTTTGATGCCGTAAAACATTTATGGTGTATAAGTCCCATAGGAGATGGTATAACAAAAAGTTCCGGATCCGGAATTTTATAACAAAGTTGTGATTGTCTATATGAAGGAATGCGATTTAAAGACTTAGCAATTTCACACAGTGTTAGTATATGGACAAACATTGTACATGTCAATTTTTTAAAAACACGATTTTTTTTTGGAAATTGAGGGCGCCCTCTCCTCAGGGAAATCTATGATTAGCCTTTAAATAAAACCGCCTCAATGAATACTCGCTTTCACCACTAAGCGGCGCATTGCATTATGGGAAAAAGGGTTATATGATGCAACAAGATCCAGGAGCACTCTTATTACACCTGGCCACCCTAACACATACATCAATTTGTAGCACTACCGATTAGTGTATCAATGCAAAGCGGCACCCACAGTATGTGGAAGAGCGGAGGCAGCCATTGATTTCTATTGTTGGGTCTCGAAACGTTTTCTTTTGTGGTCGGCAAAACATGCGAGAGATCGATTGAATTTCTTTAAGATGACGAACGCTTTACCTCTCTGCTATATAGAACCTCTTTGCGATATCAACAGCAGATTAAAATCCGAGGGTGGAGTCGTGTGCGTTCTCTTATCCTTTCTTCAAGCTTCTACCAAACCCTGGGCTGTTAGCCCAATTAGGGTTAACGCATTGATAGTAATACAAAAAGTTCCCATTTTTGAATCGAATCACGGCCAATTAAGAGGCATATTTTTTCTACTTCTGTACGATTGGTCAGCTCCAGGGGAAATTAAACAAAACATTATCCTTGTATAACCTGGAGAACAAGTAGTTAAAATGTTCTTTAAAAAGGTATCAAAGGCGATTGTTCAGGTTTACATGAGAAGTGGTTTATGGTATATCAATGACGCCTTCTATAGGGCGTTATGCTCAAATTGGTTTTTGGCTGTTTTGGGATCCAATAGGACAAGACGTCAGAAATGATTGGGGTTCAAATTTGTTTGTCTGCTGTTCTGCTGTCTTTTTCCTTAGTTCCCACAGATGTAATCTGTTTCCACATATTCACAATCTGTTCCCAAGATTACGTAATCTGTCCTAAGATTAGTAATCTATTCCACAGATTACGTAATCTTTTCCCAGAAATTACGTAATTCTGTGGCCACAGATGCCAATATTTGGCCACAGATTGCAATTCTGTTCCCACAGTGGTAAGATGTTCACACACGTTTGGAATCTGTCACACAGTTGTATTGTTCACACAGTTTGTAATTCTGTTCACACAGTTTTTAATCTGTTCCCACAGATATCCAAAAATTGCTTTATTTTAACTATGTCCCTTCTGGGGCTTCGATTTTACCATTGCACAAGATGACAGCAGGGGGCTTCGAATTTTAAGTCCCAAACTTTTTGAGAATCTAGGCCCCTATTGAAACCCCCACAACTGAACAAAACCAGATTTAGATAAAAGCCTTACGGACTAGTACATACCATACCCGCACTATGCAGCTTCAGTGTTTCGATATCAGAAGTAATTATATTTTTTCTATTTCCCCCAGTGAACTTAAATGTTTCCTTTTGATCTACGAACGCCCCCAATGTCTTGGGGGCCAATTTGATCATATTCAGTTGCGTTGCTGGATTGATTTCACTAAATGTTTGAAATCAGAAACGATCTTGTTTATTTTCGCTTGCAAGATTTTGTGTATGTATGTGTTGGTTTGTGTGTTTTATTTCTTCTTTTGCCTGGTTACTCATTCAGTGGAGGTTATAGATCGCCTCTGTTCTTCCATGAGCACAGGGGTCACAATAAAATACATCAAACATATCACAATTATAACCAACGTAATATAGCGTAATTACAACAAACGATAAGATTTAACATCCACATCATATACATAGAAAAATTGATAAAACTGTAGCAATTGTAACAAAGCCATTATTTAACCAGATATTAAAATTTCAAATGAATACCTTAGATCAAACTTTACATACAAGTAGGCAACAACATAATATATGGTATGTTTAAAAAGAGGGAATTATTACCAACAATCAAAAGTATGAAATAAATTACAAAACATCTTAAGATTTACTACATGTTCATGTTTTCAAGAATTAGTTTTTATTACACATATAGATTTCCATCTATTGGACTAAATACATAATAAAACCCTCTAGCATTACAAAGTACCAAAAATCTAAAAAATTATTATTTTAGTTTTTTGCAATTTTTTATATATATAATATTAAGATTATAATAAAAAAACACAAGTATTGATGAATTATATGGAGAGATTGCAGATTCCAAAAGGAAAAAATAAATTACAAGTAGAATAGTTAAAGAGTACAAATTTAAAAACCTATTTTTAAAAGACTGAAGTGCTGGTCTGGTCGGTAGGGGATATTTCAGATTTGTTTGGACCCGATTATTCCACGCTTTGGCCCACACCTGAACAGGAAAGAACGGTCTTCCGGCTTTCGGTTTTAGGTTGTAATTAGGAGCAATATTACTTGAGAGGCTACCCCTTGTAGTGAAAGAGGAGTATTTCTAACCATGTTGTAATCACGACATCAAGACCATCAGGGACAAGTCCGATCGCATTGAAGACAATGACACTTAAGTGGTCATGTCCAAGATCACTTAAAAGCTTCCAGCCTGCGCGTGTCCTCACAATCGAAGATGGCGTGCGCACAGGAACTTAGAGGATAGCTCTCCCAGCACGATTTTGAAGACGTTATATCCTGTTTTGGAGTGTGTAATGGTCATTACCCACATACTAATCACAGCATGTAATCGAGGAAGCACGAGAGCCTTGTAAATTGTGTTCAAGTCATTGACTGAAAAAGCCCTCTCTAATTCTATAGAGAGACCTATGTATTTGAGCCTTTAAACAAATTGATTTTATTTGTAGGTTCCCAGATGCATTGACTTGATCAGATATGCAGTACTATTAAATACTTACAAATGACGTCAAACACTGTCAGATAGATCACCTTCAAAGATAAACAAGATTTGGAGATTTTACTTATGTTACATTTGAGCCAACAAAAACATGGCTTGGTCTTTTTGCATTTAGAGTGCGTGTTTATTGTCGTTTCATCCATAATGCGATTGAGATAGAAATTTTTTTTCCAAACATTTTTTTTTTTTAATTGAGCCGAGTAGTATTTATATTGTGAACATCGTTGTGAGGGAAAACAAAAATGGCAGATCTCAGATATAAAGATTGATTTTTGTTTCATTAGAAACAACCAATGGGAGTATTCATTTATATAACTTGTGTGTTGTGGTGTCTGTGGCGTGTGCTGGGTATGCGTATGAGTGTGTACACACGCATACGCGCAGGGACACGTACAAACACTTTTCACGCACAAACACCGGCAATAACACACACACACCAAACTCCCACACACACCCACACACCGATTGGTATCACTCGTGGGAGGTTCATTGTGGGGTATACTTAATTAATAACATGCATTTTTGGTATTGTATGGGTATACCCACTCGATACAAGTGTAAAACGACCTTTTCTTTTTTTTATGCGCTGGTGTAGGCTAAGCCACACCACTAAAAACGTATGTTTTGTGATTGCTAGTGTTGTGGCCTTTCTCTCACAAAGATTTTACGCCCACAATTACCAACTAAGTTTTATATCGAGGGTTGACAAGATGCAGAAGGACGAAACTCAACACTAAAAGAAATACTTAAAGAATTTTGTTCTTTATATTCTGCGGGTAATACATGCCTTTTGAGAAATGTATTGTTTAATATTTCCTTATTAAGTCACCATCTATTTCATTACTCAATAATTGTAAACATCTCAGAAAGCTCATATATGGTACGTTATGCAAACCTTTTATAAACAAAGGAACAATTTAATTATGAACAGCAGAATTAAAGCCAATTCTGTATTATATTCTTGTAGGTTTGATCTGTTGACATGTCCTCTCTGATTTGCAATACCTCCGATTATGATGGGTACCCTGACAAGTCAAGTCCGTAGAGAATGAAAGCAGAATATCACCGGGCCTTATTTATGGGATTTCGTTCTAGCCCGACTACAGCTAAGGTTTTCCTTTTAGTAGTTAGTATGACACCCTCTTAAACTTCAATTGCATTTAAAGTTACTCTGATTACATTTTAAATGCTTGCAAATTCATTCACGAGGATTATGAGGACTCCAAATAAAGATATAGTTGATTAAGGTAAATGGTTTACTAACCGGAGAATAAAGTCAAGAGGTCATGGCCATTGGATTTGGTTGCCTTTATGACACTAGTTTGTCACCTACGCCATTTGGTAACACGATGCATTGATAATGCTAGAAACTATTCCTTATTTTGGGACACATTAAGCCAAGTCCAAACACTTGTGGTTCTCAATATGATCCAGCCAGAGGATGGGTTGCAAACGTTCTGGCGGCTTCATCTATGAATTCCGCCGCAATTGGTACTTGTTGTGCATGTTGCTCCTAGCAGGGGCAGACCAAGAGGTTTCAAAGTCTGTGGTGCTGTTTAACAAACAACGGTACTATCCTGATCTGCTTCCAGATAGATTGGTACTCTGTTGATGGCAAGTCTTTCTTTCAACAAGCGCCTATCTTGACACTCCTTTGACTGTTTCAACCGAGGGTTGGACTTTGCCTTACAAACTCTTCTTTTGGATTTAATGGTTGGCAGCAGGTAACTATGTCCAGACATAGGGTGTCACATTGGATACTTGGCAGCTACGCTTTTGCCCCGCCCCTGATCGCTACGCTTACGACCGGATGTCTGGTGGTTAGCAATTCCTGCTAGTACCGCCTACACAGTTTTCCGTTGGTGTCCTGGAAGAGGCCATTTCGTGATAAGCCGGCAGGATCGCATTTAACGTATGCGACCCCAGTCTTGGATGGTTGAATCTTTCCCATACATGGCAGGACATACTCTGCACATGAGTAGCAACAGGGGCAAGTGCCGTCGATCTAGGGTATGTTGTCGAGACGACCCCATCTTGTGCCAGTGAGTTTGTTCAAGTATGTATTGTCGGACAATACTTTACCCTTTCGTCTTTTCGATGTGGGTTCTTACTAAGGAGAGCAGTGCCCGTCCAAAGGTAACTCCTATGTAGCCCAGGGCTATCACAGTTGCCCCAGGGGGTCCAGCAGGAAACTTTAAGCTGACGTTTGGCTTCGGTTTGCCGTAGATGGAAAGCACTGGACCCAAGCACACACCGGGGTCTTTAGAGGATTTGCACATAGGTGGTTTTACTCCCATAATATAGTGAGGTTATCCAAAGCTTTGGAGAGGTCTCTCTCAACAACTGTGAAGTCCGCATCTTGTGCGCTGATTCCAAGCTTCGTCTGCATAAAAACACGAGCGCTTGTATACGAATAATGTGTTTCATTTTTTACATAATTAGAGCAGCTTCTGATTTGACACCTGTACCAAAACTGGACCAATTGACCTTTTTTGCCCCCCCCTATTTAGCTCTATTTTACACAACTATTTAATCTAAAACATGGTATAGATGTTTGTACAAACTAAATTTTGGAATGCTTATGACTAGATGGCCAATATGGCATACACGTTCAACATGATTGTTTTTAGTAATTTAAAAGGTTTGACCCGTGTTATAATCTTATAACCTTGGCACCTATACGCAAAAGTGACCACACAATTCGACACCACTAACTACCTTGTATAGATGTAGATGGTCAATACTCACTACCTAAAGTGTAAAGGCTGAGCTGTTATTAGTGGGGACATGCCCCGATTCGATAATGTTTTGGACCCAATGTCCTTGCTCCCGCTCTACTGTAACAGTCTGTTGAATAAGGTGTTTTTGCTTGTGCGTGTGTCGCGTGGTCACCCATCTTTAACTGCCTGTTGCTAATTCCACACTGTATTATTTTTTTCAAGGGGGGACCAGTACACTTACCTGAGGTTTTGCCATGTATGGCCTTTCTTCACCTACCGATGATTGAAGAATATTTGACTATGAAGGGGTCTATGACCAATCGCCACATTGCAATGAAGCTGTACAGTGGATTGTCTACGAAAAACAAATCAAAATATCGACTGGCACCAAGTAAAGACACCAATCCAAATATCGAGGATTAGTTTGTAACCAATTGTGAAAATAATAGCCATTAAGTAGTTATTGGATATGAAAGAGGATTAAAAACATTCAATGAGTTAAAAACAAATATATTCTCTCTTTACCGGAAAAATATTTGAAGGTAGAGAAGAAGGAATCTTCTCTGAAAAGTTACGCTTCTGGATTTTCCTACATCTTCTGGGATCATTTTTTGCATTACAATTCGTCCAAAGAAAAGCTCTGTTACAGACCTATGGTAGTGCCGAAAAAACAGTCAATAACCAATGTAAATGCACAGGCTCGTTACAAGAATGATGACAAAACTGTACCAGCTAAGGTTCAAAGAGCGTTGAGGGTTAATTAGATCATTTTAGTTTCGAGAATAAGTTTTGATATAAGGGTATAGAGAGTATACATTTTTTTTTAAATGAATTTGAACTTTGCAACGCCAACAAAGGGATTTTTATGGGTACAATACATGTATTCTAAGAACACCTTGTCACATTACCGTGTAAAATATGGACTTTTACAATCAAATTTACACTAGGAAAAAATTAATTGAATTGAACCAAAGATTCTGGTCAACTGTTGACAAATTTTCCAATTTTATGATATTTGACGATATTTTGACTAGAAAATCTCGTTAAAATTTCGTGATTAAAATCAACACTCTTAAAATATCTCTTAAAACCCTTTTTCAAAAAAATTAAAATGATTTTTTTTACTAGATCATTTTAAGAGTGTGGGGTATTTTCAACAATTTTAGGTAGCCACGGGCTGTCTTGGAGAGCAAAATAAGACCAAAATAATCTGGGAAAAGTTGATATGTAATTTTTGACCCCAGTATATAGTAGGATATTGATTCCATGCCTCTGGGACAGGGCTGTTCCTGTACCTATGATTTTTATGCTTCTGGGAATAATTGATTTTTTCGGCATATTTAATGCTCCAAAAGCATCATAATTTGTTGCAAAATCGAAAGAAAAGAACCACTAGGTTGGTTAGGAGCATTATGCTTCTAAGCAATAACTTAAATTTTTATGCTTTTGCTCCTGTATGCATAATACGTACAAATTTGCTGTCCTTTTGTTGAGGCCAAAATACTCCATATAAGGCGTAATTCTGGGCTATATTTCAAGAACAATCGGAGCCAGGATCGTGAAACTTGTTGGTAGATTAGACTCTTAGTGACACGAGATTTAACGGAAATTTACTTTATCAAGTTTTCAGGTCAACGGTCACAATTTCCATTTAGACTCGTGCGATATCTCTGGAACTGTATGCCCTCCTACCGGTCTACATGAGGTTAATTTCCCATTTATACTCTGGCGCATATTTCTCCAACAGCATAATTTGTTGGTACACAATCGTATAAGCTCTGACATAACGTATCCATTCGTACACATATTAAAGACAACTTATGTTCTTATTTTCAGCTTGACGCTCTCCGCTCGTTACGATAAACACGCTTGGCTCGGACGGTAAATTACGCCACTGGCGGACAACTTCCGACCAACCCAGCCATTGAATGGCCCTCCTTGGACTTGTTTCTTAAAACATAATATCGCCTTGGTCTGAGAAAAAATAACGGAAATATCTCGGTGAAGCTGGAAACAAATAGCAATAGAATTCTTTTTTCACGCAAATGCGATTTCTATAAGTCCATAAGAATGCTATTGCTTAAAAAGTACAGGAGATTTTTATCCAAGTGGGGAATTGGAAATCTGTCCACTATTTCATAAATCCAAATGGCCGCCAATCCTACGATTTTTACAAGAATTGTGTTGTATTACTTATGTCTAAAATAATTTTGGCACCTACAATGCCTACTTTTGTTATATTTATGTATTTAATTATATTGTATGTGTAACAGACACCATTCATGCTGGTGAGAAGTGGATTTTATTTGCATACCATCTTCCGAAATGGCCCCCTAATTTGTTTCATAAGGACCTCACGTGCATTGTGTGTTATATGGTCTTATTATTTGGCATTTAAAGATGCCTAAAAGTTGTTACACCCTTTACCGACCCTTTAGTTCATTATGTTTTCACCTTGTCTACTTAAAGAGGCCTAATCCATACATGTTGGTCAGCGCATTGATATATTATCTTAAGCATTGCCCACCTAACATCTTAAAATTTTGGCTGCCAATTCTGCAATGGCGGAGCAAAATGTCAAATTGGAATCGCATCTATGATTTTCGCGCTTGACCCAATCACACTTATTTGACTGCTTTTCAATCACTATCAGGGTTATGTAACTTCCTACATTGCATTTATTCCAACACATCAGCCACCTTACCACCCAAGCCCCCCCCACCACACACCGGACCACACCGCCCCGACCAATAATCACACACACATACTCCCCCCCCCCTACCCCCACACACTCACCCCCCACAGACCATTGCATGAGACACTGCAAACTGCTAATCTATAATTTGAATATACTACTACCGTCATTCTATGATAAAATGTCAATAATAAAAAATGGACTATGTGAAAAGTTATCCTGGCCTTTCGGGCCCAATACCAAAATCAAAGGTGTTCTTTCACATCCCTTATCAAGCACAGTCATGCAAAAATGTTTTTAAAAAATGTAAATAAATTCATACGACAATCCAGGTTTTTCGCATCAAAAAAAATTTGGATTCTGGATTCTCGATTAAGAACCCGTTCGATTATCACTGGAAAACTTGGAGATCGTTTAAAAAGTGATCAATCGATAAACCAGGTTTTCAATAAAAAACGTGCATTAACTTTTGATGATACATAGTTTCCATTTAAAAAATAATAGGTTTTAAGAAAAAAAACAGGATTCACGCCAAGGAGAAAAGAATCCAACTTTTTAAATAAAAAAATCAGGGATTCTCGCGATACACCAAGGCTTTCATCGAGATTCAAGGTTTGATCAATAAGAATCATCTTGATCATCTGAAGGTTCATCCTAAGTTTGCAGGACTAAGCAAGACAGAACTTGAAGATTATTCTTACAGGCCGTTGCCACGAAGGAAAACCGCTAAAGTCGTCATTAAATCATCAGCAAATGACATCAATATTGTGTGTGTGAATGTTACAACTGTGACTTCTGTATGAGTGAGTATACCAAGGCAACAGTTGATGCGCGTGAAGTGTCAAAAGAAGCGGTCCATTATGACGCCAAGGGTACTTTGGTGTTGGATCGTTTGACAGTTTTTCTCCATCTAAAGTGATGTTAATTTCTCTTTTAGCGCAGTGGTTTGCCAAAGTGAAAAACAGAGCCGACAGTCTCGGGTTTGACAGAGTTTATAGTGCCCATCGGTGGAAGAATTGACTTACAGTGAAGTGTCATATGAGTCTGTCTGCAACACGCTTCTAAGGATCAAAGGAATCAGCGGTATTCCAAGACATATCGGGACACATTCCGAAATTTGGGCTTTCTACGCCATTGCCCCATTTGGATGTCTCCCACAACCCCAGACAAAAGATACGGGATGTAGCAATAATGAACTGACAGTTGACATCAAGGAAAATTTTGAGTAGATTAAGATAGGACTCAATGCCAGACTGTATCATAGGCAGCATTTAGACTCTAGAAACGGCTGCCCCAAACGTATGCTTGCTGGAAGGCTTTTTCGATATCACTGACATGTCTTACTATCTGATCAGTTGCTGATTTACCTTTAGAAAGCCAATTGGGGATGAGGGAGCTTATAATGGTGAGATGCAGCAAGATAGGTTTCTAACTCTGGGCTGTTTGATGGTTTCTTCCATCTAGAGGGAATTCGGATGATCCCATACACGTTAGAGAGAAAGAGTTGGAGCCATCTCACAGTTTCAGGTCCTATACTCTTCAAATATGTATGATTTGTCATTGCCAGGAGAAGTTACCATTCTTGAGAACTTTGTTTCACTTGGGAAACTCTGCATATAGACAAGCTACCATCGTGCCAAGCTGGGATGACCAATTAAATTTAAGAAACATCTTTTATGTTTGGAAAGTCCAGTGTGGTTGTTTACTCTTGAGCCTGCTTCTAAGGTGGAAGCAATGGCCCAGCGGGGGTTCAGACTTGCAACCAGGAGATACGATTCCAAGACGTTGCCCATTGCATAACACGGAACAGGGTTTTGCCACTTTCCATTGTTAACAAGTACTGAGGCGATGCAATTTGCCAGAGACAGGACCCACTGCTTAAACTGGACAAGCTATGACGATGAGCTTGTTGACGGTGTCCCGGGCCTGAACCGCTTGAGTGGGGACAATATGATATAAAAATTGCGATGGCTTGAGCATGATCACAAAGATTGGTCGAGCTCTAAGTTTTAACAAATATTGTACGAGGTGCAGTCAGCGTCGAGCACCCAATATTTTTAAAACTTATACCGAATCCAATATCTTTGTGTATCGTGCGAAAAAATCTATCCAATTTTATCATTATATGTTTTCAGAACTGACTTGAACCCAAGACTAGGTTCAGCAGGGTTGACTTAAGTAAATTTGTAAACACTAGGCGACTATAAAAGAACAGAGCCAGAAGACACGAGAAACCACTTAACATATTGTAACCAGCAGCAACTGGAAACCACCAAAATGGACACCAACAGCCATACGGATCTATGAAATTGAATGTAAAACCACCAAGAAATGGGAACTAGTAGACCCGGGAACCCCCACAAATTGCACCCAGTAGCAATTGGGAAACCAAAAATTACTGAATGAAACCAGTAGATAGAAGCTGGAACCACCAACAATTGGAAACCAACAGCAACAGAAACCTAAAACAATGGAAACCAGTAGGCATGAGAACACAATAATTGGAAGGGAGCCACTAAAAATGGAACTGACAGCCACACAAGGAACCTTAAAACAATGAAACCAGTAGGCACTGGGACCCACCAAGAAGGTACCACTAACAAACCAGAAAACAACCAAAATGGAACCAATAGCGACTGAGAACCACCAATAATTGGAACCAGTACAACCGGGAACCACCAAAAATGCATCCAGCTAGCCACAAGGACCTCCCAAAAAAATTGAAACCAGAGAACTGGAAACCACAGAGAAATAGAACCCAAATAGACTGGAAACCACCGATACATGGAACCGGTAGCCGCTGGAACCACCAAAAGGAATGTAAACTAACAGCCACATAAGAACCAGCAGGAACCCCAGGAACCACCAACATTTTTTTAAAGTTAACAGTAAGCCCCCCCCCCCCCCCCCCCCTCCCATCCCACGCCACCCCCCCCCCGCCCCCCCCCCCGCCCCCACCCCCCCAAAAACAGTACCACGGGGGAACCAGCAAATAACTTCAGCCACAGGTAATCAACAGAAACTCGGGAACCACCAAGATATAATCAAAGAGTTAATAGCAAAAACTTCCCCACCCCCCCCCCCACACACACACAACACACAAAGGCCAAAATGGAGATATAATACTACCTCAACCTGGTACATTAATGTCTCTATACATTCTGATTTCTGCATTTAATAATATTTGTTGAAATGGGCACTCTACACACATATTGGATGAGTTGTCCAAGGGTGGGAAAAATTGGCATTCAAATGACCCATTTGACAGTTATATTGGTTTTGTCAGTGTGTAGGGAAGAGAGGCGGAAGCTTTGAAACATAATAATGGTTGATATGGGATATATCACCCCTCCAATCTGGTACGTCTCTTTTGGCAACAGGTAAGTTAAGTACAAGCGTGCCTTTTTTCTATTCGCAGTCGGTATACACGTCATTTATATAACTCGCTACATTCCTGGTTCAACAGTGGGCGAGGGATTTGCCTCTTGGAATGGAAGGGTAGCGGCTTTGTGAAGCAAGCATAAAGCAGAAGTCAGAATATGCGTTGTCGATGTTAAAAAGGCCTGAGAAGTCGGGTTCTGGCGGGAGGATGACAGTCACCAATGAGTTGTTGAACTTGCCACTGGCCAGTTGGCTTTCCTTTCTTTTGTAGAGGCTTGGATCTGAGAGATTGTAAGCTGATGTCAATAATAACCAAGATAGGGCAGTGGCCTGATCTGGGGAATCTAGGGAGGGTCTGTTGGAGCAGCGGGATCGGATTTATCCCGGGTGATTGTTGACAGGTTGGGGAGAGGTAAATGCCCAATGGGTGCTTGACTAGAAAGTAGGTACAACCTTTACTATCAAACAGCAGTAGTTGGAGGTGGTAGAATAGTCATTCTCCACCAGAAACATTATATTGTTTGATCAATATTTAATGTGCAATGCCTGCTTTTCAGCCATAAGGATCTATGCAACTTAATGCACACGGCCTACCTAAGTTACCAGAGATATACGTAGAAGTATACTAATATCGAATATGAATGTAAAGTCCATCAAAGTTGTGTGCCAATGTTTCCAAAATTTTTGTTTCACAAAGTTTGATAAATCAGCTATAGTAGATTCAACCCATTCGTGTCACCAGAGGAAAAGTCTTGGACAGCGGTCGATTAGTTGGGAGAGGAGGCAGAATAGGGTTATTCCGATTCACCTGTTTCAGTTTATTTCCATCCACTGCACATCCCCTCAGTCAATACCATACCTAGGAAAGTACTTAATGTGACACGATTTGTTAATCTACTGTAGAATTGACAGCCTTTTTGGTTTTTTATAACGGCGGTGCGAAAATAGATACCTAGACGGCGTAGTCTGTGTGTCACAGACCGCGAAAGATATTATCTAATTGGTACTGCGTGAGAAACTTAACGTTATCAGTCCGCATAGAGAATGTTGTTTGTAAAATGAAAAATAAATCTCAAATATCGTCCGAAAACGACGAGGTTCCTACGGATATTTTTTGCTTAGAGTGTCAGAAATTTTGTTTCTTACGAGAAACATCCCTAAACTGGGGTCTGAACCTATAGAAACCTTATGAGAAAACGAACATTCTATCGGTTGTTTTACATGCAATCTCTGGGGACTGACGAGCAACCAAACAATTTTCCCACCGGTGTAAGTCATTTAGGCTAGCTAATTAATATGAGTGCTAGTACTTCTCCGCACCCCATATTTGGTTTATACAAGTAAGAAAAACATGTGGAAGTATAAACACTTATTAAATAGGAGAAGAAATACAACCAGCACCCACCACAAAAATCCGAAACTCTGAAAACTGGCGGCAATTGTTAAATTTATGCAAAAGTTTGCCAAATATTAGTATCTTCCGCCAATCAGGTTATTTGTTTATGGGCTTCAACAGCTATTGAGATTCGAGCTATACAAACAAAATCAATGTAAAAAACATAGGAATTGGCGCCATTTTGGATTTATGCAAAATTAGGGTCTAGTTCCACCAACTTGTTGATTGATTTTTTGGACTTTGGTATGTCATATGGGGCATTATCGAAATGCATTGTGTGAAAAAATTATATTGCAATTTTTTCTAGGTCATATACTATTTCCCACACTTTAAATAGTTTGGTGGATAACCGGTGATTCACATTGCGATTGAAAAGCCCGCATTGTGTCGTTATATAATTTTGCAATGGCATAACAAATACTCCAAATGTAAATGACTTAAATTTAAGCCAGAAGAAACGTTTTCAAAGTGAATGATGTATTTTTTTTCATTTAGTTATATTCGTCTATCCTCCTCCTCCTTTCCCCAAAGCTGATTAAAGTGTTAATATTGAAATTTTTTCTTAATTATCTGACAAATAATAAACATGCAGGTCTTCATTTAAGTTTTATGTAAATTAATGAGTTTGTAAGTTTTATGTTAAATCAATGATTTGAATAAAATGTGATTCTTTTTAATCATAATTAGGATAGGAAACTTGCTCAAGTATAAGATGCCAAATACGTCACAGAAAACACGTTTAAAACAAAAATTGAATAATGGTTACAATTATGATTTGTTTGCTTGTTGGTTTTTTTTCTTTGTTTACCCTTCTATTAGTGAATCTTACTCCCTGAAAACTGCATTATAACTTTTTAAAAGAGATCGAATCTGATTGAAAGATCCCCTTCATTTCTTACTGTTTTAAATTAATGATTAAAAAAAAAAAAAAAAAAAAAAACCCCCCACACACACACGGATGATTCCCTGTCGCACAAACACAAAACGCCACGAATATGTGTAGGCCTTTTTATGTAATTGTAAGTTCATCCTTAGCGGGTATTTTAAAGAAAACAAAGCAGGTACCACCTTCAGGGGGTTAGGGGTCCCGTCAAAGTCGGACCGGTAGGGGGGTGGTTGCAACCTTCCTATACTTGAATGCTTGTAAAATGAACAAAAAAAATGATACTTTTGTTACGTATTGATCATGGCTTACTGTAAGAAAATTCTGACACATCTTTGTATTTTTCTTACTTGATGCAGACTTGATGGCTAGACTTCTTGATGCAACCATCATTGCCAAATACCAATTTCGCTTGCATGAATGGCGAAAATTGTTAAAAAACCTTGATTTTGTAGATTTGCTACAAATAAACATTAAATAATCTCCGTTATGAACGCACTATGACGTCAGATTGAAACTTGATGTTTTGGACTGCATTTGAAGAAAAGGACATCAGGTAGACACACATTATGTACCACAAGTGATGGGTGTCATTAATACGAAAAATCGGGGGGGGGGGGGGGTAACCACTCCTTGGTCGTGGACGAGTAGAAAAAAACCTTCGTTGGACGAGGCGTTAAAATGAGATATCTGATTGAGCGATACCCCATCATTCTTTATTTTGATTTCAAACAACCTGATTGGTTCAAACGCATGGTTCTTCTTATTCTTGCGTATGAGGCAGAAGCTAAATAGCTAAATTGTTGTAAACGTTGGAGGCAACTCACTGTTGATTTGGTGGGGTTTGAGAAATCCGTGTCCACCGGTGGACGAAAGGTAAGCACTCATTGAGAATGTGATACGCAGTCTGTGATGGAGAAACACATTGGCAGGCCGGAGATGGCCGCAGCTCCCATCGGTGCATATGATATTGAAGCGACCGACTCCTGTGCGAATCCGGTTTAACGGGGACCCATTCCTTTAGGAGATTTTGCTGCCAGGTGGTTGTTCTGTCTTAGGTACTAGAGAGTGATCTGGTCTGGAGTATCAACCAGGCAGTATCCATGTCTGTAAGATGTTGTGAATGGGAAACTGGAGAGTTTAGCAGCGTGTCGGCAGGAGAAAGGTCGGCGAGCGGCGCAGTAGAGTTCTATCTACCGAGTTGGTTGGATTTCTTTGCAGTGTATGCAGCAGGTGGCCCGTGTCCAGCAGGGCCCTTATTCAAATCGTTTGTGTGAGTGGGGTTCTTCCGAAGCAATGGTAGGAATTCAGGATGGAGTAGGACGGGGGCAGCGGGTGATGTTCTCAAGGTCTCGTTGAGTATGTGTCCAGCTTCTTTCGTGTGAGAAAGGTTGCAACATGCTGGGCGGCATATTAAGCAGTGCTGTAGACCAGAGCAAAGGCAGTGGTGCGTCGGGTCGTTGGGCTGGCACCCCATGAAGATCCAGCAAGTCGGCACAGGAGGTTATTCATCGAAGATACCTGGCGCATACGGACTCGGTGTGCTGCCGTTAAGTAAGCTGGCAGGTAATGCTTCCCTGCCCAAGTAGGTTGGTGTAGGATTGTATTGGCAGAGGCGATCCTATTGAGGTGGATTGAAGCTGGCGATGAGCAACTTTGGTGTGCGAGTGGAAGGCCGAGAGCCGGCAGTTGCGGTGGTCTTGGCTTCGCTCAGCTTCAGTCTCAGGTCTTTAGATATGCTGCAAGTAGGACCAGGGCTGTAGTAAGTGTGCTTTCTACTTCTGTCCATTTGCTGTCCGAGTGGAAGAGGGCAAGATAGTCGGCGTAGCCCATATTGTCTATTATCACAGACAAAATTTACAATATTGGCACAAGATAAGCCCAATATTGAAATTTTATTGGCCCAATAATGGGTCTACAATATGTATCAAGATGATTTGCTCATTGGCCCTAGAATGGCCAAATTGGCATGTAATAAAGGGCCAATAAAGAGCCAACCTTGGCCCAATACTCTGATCAATATTGGGCAATTTTTCCCCAATATTATTTTGCTGCTGGAAATTAATTTGCAGGAACATATCCAATTAAAATATGAGCCACTAATTAGCACTTAATGAAAAATTGCATCACGTACCAATATATAGGCTGACCTCCCTATTGATACGGGAAAGGTGTTGCAGCAGTACTACTATTACAAATAGTAGTGAAGGGAAATTATGCAAAAATGTAGCGACAGGGATAATTACCTTTTTCCTGAATGTAAATTCTATGGTGTCAAGTATAAAATCTATGGTTGAGTTAATATGGTTGTGTTTACATGCTTCCCTAATCCAAACTATTTTGAAAATGATTTTCAAACCCAACGCATCATACTAATTATATTAATGATGAAAAAAGTTGCATTATCACTTCAGAAAAATAAAGGGTGGGTTCAAAAAGATTACACTAGATGTCAGAAAAATATTAAAAAATATTGACACAAGTTTGAAATTGTTTTTTTATACACAAACACAATAGCTCAATTATATCGTCTATCATGGTAAAGAACATCTAAGTTTACCTTCGCATTTGGAGATATGGCTAAATTGACGGAAAAGACGCCAAAAACATATTGAACACGGTTGTCCAATTCTTCACGTCCACAACAACAAAGCAACATTAGCCGCCCTCGAATGTTAATCCTGACCCTCACTAGCCCCTTCAATAATTAGGTTATTTGTTATAAAATTAATATTTAAGTAATAAGTTCAAATGTTATTGATAATATTTAAAAAATACTTAAAGGAAAGTTAGCAGTAAACAGGGAGGAGCGGGGAAGGGGAGGAGGGAACTGTCACATAACATTTGGACTCTCCCAATTATCCCCTGTCTCTTATCCCCTTCCCCTCTGTATTCTCCTCCTTCCGTTCCCTTCCCACCTCACCTTATTTACGCTTTTACCTACCCTTCTTCCCGTTTTCTTTATCTAGATGGCCTCCATCCGCCAGACTTTCCCATGCTCTTTAAGCTCTTCCTCCTTTTTATCCGCATCTCCATGACACCTTACCTCTCTGCCCTCTCCCCCACACTCAACTACCAAACCTTTCCCTCCCTCCCCCCAAACCACCCCATTGTATCCTACTTCACCTCTCGTCTATGGTCCCCACCCCCGCATCTCCTTTTCATTCCCCTCACCCTACTCTCTTTTTCCTGATTTACCCCACAATCTTCCTCCACCTTTGTATTTACCTCTCCCAGCATTCCACCCACCCCCGCCATCCACCCTCCCATTTCCCCTCCTCCTTCCCCGCCATTGCGAAGTCCTCCACCTTTTCCCCCCCTCTCCACCTTACCCCCCTCACCCTCCGTCGTTACTTGTTTGCTTCTCCTCTTCGTCCTCCAATTTCTTTCCCCTTTCCTCTTTCTACCAGAAAAAAAGATTAACCTAGCGGTAGACAGGAAAGTGGGAAAAGGACAAGCCGAAAAGAGTAGAGAAAAGATGGGGAAGGAGAGGAAAAAGATTGAGATGCAAAGGGAAAGGCAGATGGACGTTCATGTCGGTAATGTGACCAAATAGTGATTTCCCCAAAGTAACCCCCCTCCCCCCATAGGTTATGAGGAGTACGGTTGGGAAAAGTCTGGGTCAACCGGTGTATGCACAGGATTGACCAAATATTTGCATTCAGTTTCCATGAAAAGATATGTGAACAATTTCGAACATTTAATGAAGTAAGCTTCAAAAATTGGGGTTAGATTCATGATTTAGTAATGGGAAATAGTTTTGACATTTTTTTCTTGATGAATGTTTACTCAAAGGTATCAAAGCAAGCAAAGGAATGTAATGAATGTATTGTGTAGACTCATCACAAAGTCCCTTTGGCAATTTCCCCAACAGTAATTCCGTGGACAGTAGTGAAAAAATGGGTACCTATCTTAAGTTAGAATAAACTTCGCAATGCAAAGTTCAACATCAAAATCAAAAATTCTATAGTAGGTGAAAAAATATAGTTTTATATGTGATAATCGGTATCTTTGGTACCATTTTTACTGTTGTAGAAAAATTCGAACAAAACGAGTGTAAATCTTTTGACGTCAACCCTGTAGAATCGGCCAAAAAAATAACATTTTGCTGGAAAAAAAAATGAGAGGGATTATTTGAGACACGCCCACACTTCACAATATTCGACCAATGTTGAGAGCCAATGGAAAACCAATATGCTCCAATGTATGTCAACAAGAATGCATGCTAATTTTGCCAATGAGGGAAAACCAATATTGGATCGATATGGTACACAAGCTAATGCCAATGATAATTGCCATGGGGAAACCCATATTGGCTCGATATGTTACAGCTAATGACAATGCTATATGCCAATGGAGAATCATATTGGCTCGATATTGGTCTGACAAGCTAATGCCAAGACAATATGCCAATGGAACCAATATGGGCCAATATAGATGTTGTCTGGGTTGTTGTTTGAAGGTAAATCGCTGTGATATCAAGTTGTCGGTCTCCGTTCATCAGACGAAGCAGACGACTGCTCTGCCCATCACGGGTCCTGAGAATAAAGCTACGGTTGCAAGCATGTTACATTATAAATTGTACAAGGTGACGATCGGGATGGCCCTGAGAAGCTTGAGTGTCATCAGGCCCTGGTGCCACGGTGTCATATGATTCAGTAAGGGGCCACAAGATGACGCCTGTCTTACGGCACTTTTCAAGCTTGCTCACTATCATTTGTGGAGTTTTACAATTGGTGGACTATGCTCGGCCACGGCGAAATCCTGCTTGTTCGTCAGGCAGATGGGTTCGATGACGGGCTCCAGCCGGGCTAGGTTCATCCTCTCAAGGAGTTTGAAGGAGACATACAGTAGTGACACTGGGCGGTAGTTCTTAGGGTTGTCGACAGGCGTGTTTGGTTTGAGGAGTGCGATGATAGTAGCTCTCCTCCAGATCTTGGGTAAGGACTGGTTGGTAAGGCAACATGTGTACAACTCCTGGAGCCAATCTAGACATCGTGGGCCGCATTGCATCAGGAACTCTGCTGGTATGTTATCAGGGCCCTGGGACTTTCCACTCTTTAGTTGGCTGATAGCAGAGGTAAGCTCATCTAGTGAGAAGGATGTTGAAAGTGACCCGTCCACGCCGGGGGCTCGACGAAGTTTGGTGATCTCTTTTTTGACAGAGCGAGTGTGATCCTTCAATGTTCTTGAAACGACCATTCTGCCGGTGAGGCGGTTTATAGTCTTCCAGGCCTTCCTGCTGGAGTGGGTGAAGTCGATTCCTTGCACCGTCTCCTCCCAGCGCTTACGGCGTTTCCTGTCCAAGCAGTTTGTCAGATCTGAAGCCTTGGATAAAGCTTCTTCCCCATACCAAGTTTAAGGGAGGGGTATGGGGTCTGAAGCAGTGAACTTTGAAGTGATTTTTCTTAATTTTCCTAAATAGTGGTATATACATGTTACACATCATATTGTAGCCCATGTCACAAAGTTTTAAAATTCATGTCAATTTTTGTTCTGGTTGCCATGGTAACCATGTAAGGCCTCTGATTGGCTAAACACTAGAACGGACGTAACTAAATAACTAAACAAGCAACTGGGACGAAACTTGGGTGGCATGTGCAGGGGGTAAATATGCAGTGAACCATGAAGCCAGATTTTTGATATCTTTGCCATGGCAACCGGAAATCGACCAATCACACAATTCCATGGCGTAATTTGAATTTGGAACACCTATGTGCTGAATATGTGTGCCAAATTTCATGTGCATAGCATGTAGCGTTCTCTAGTTACGTTCGTTTTCGTTTTGGTTGTTTGCGTATTTTAACGAAACGAGTTATAGACCTCGAAACATTTAGACAAAATTGAGGGCGCTTTTGATGTGAAATATGGATTTTTTTTAAAAATTTCATTTTATACTGAATTATCATAATTATTAATGAAAGAATCATCGAAATCGGTGCATCCATTGTCCTGTAATTTTTTTAAATAATTTTCTTAAATATCGCAGGGTGAAAAAACAATAAAATACATAAAAAATCACTTACCCAGTACATTTAATTACTTAAATTATGGACAAAATAATATGAGTATTTATTTACTTCGACTTAGCCAAAATAAATGCGTTAAATGTCGTGTAAATAATATCTTTTAAAATATCTTAAATATAACCCATTTAAATTTTTTACATGATAAAGTATAGGAGACTATGCGTTTTTGGCAATTTCGCGTACACTTCTTCACTTTGTTCAGCCATATCTCGGGAACCGAATGTCCGATTGCGATCGAATAAAAAGCATTTTGTAGATTACAATCTACACAATTAAGCCATTGCATTATCTCATTTTCGTAAATGGAACATTTTTTTACCAAAGTCAGGCCCCATACCCCCCCCCTTAAAGTGCTGAGACCAGATGGTTAAAATATTTTTTTAAAGTTACTCCAGTACGATAAGGGGCAACAAGTTTTCAATATCGCCACCATAATGCTTATTTAGATTAATGACCATAAAAAACCGATTTGATTTTTTTTTCACCAAAACATTCGCAACTGATATTTACGTAATTACTCAATAATAATATTCAGGTAATTTGAAACAAAGCAACTACTCGCACACATGACACATTCGACAAAAATACAATGGAAAAAAGAGAAGGTCACTGCACTGGCATGATAAAGATAATTGCCCTGCGATAATAATATGCTGTAATTACGTTTTGTTTTTAAATCACAGCTTTCATATTACCGAAATTACACATCCACAACCTTATCTCGTAATCTCAAGCACTTTTAATCTTTGCCCTCATAACTCAGATTTTGGACATTGGACAACACCGCAATGAATTCAAAGTGATACTGCAAGTGGTGTTGATCGTAACGCGTTAACTTTAATATTATCTCTTCGTTATGGCTACCGGTGCCTTTTTTAGTGTGATCCTACTCTGCAATATTGTTTTGGGTAAGTTTTAGTGTGAGTATGCCAAAATGTGATTTTCCCCTTATCATTGTAGTGCGCGTGTATGTGTGTGTGTGGAAGTTCAACTGTATAGTATTTGAACATCGCATTATAGCTTGATTATTGATATTTTAATTTATGTACTGCAATTCCTGTCGATCTGAACAATTTGTTTGATCTTCCGCTTTTTTTTTAAAATCAAGTTCAGACACCAGTTTACTTTCTGTTATAGATTTCCTGTAGTTGAAAGTGTAATATAAGAACAAAACAATCGCGTACCAACCGGAGGTGCAAGTTGCACCCTTGGTTCGAAATATCGGAACGAGATCGAATACCTTTTTCATTTCCGATTTTTGAACGATTGCGACCAACTGTGGCCTAAATTTGAGCACATTTGGGCTAATTTTCTCGCGTTTCTTTGCGCGCCTTTGGTCACGTTCGGCACTTGCTGGATGAGCACCAGCACGACTTAGGAATTTTGCTCCCCTGGGTCGATTGCCAGTGAAATGCAATGCTTAGAAAACAAGATAGACAAGATACACACAAGATAGACAAGATAAAATAGTGCAATATGATCTTAATTTTATTCAAATGATGATGCATAAGTTTAGAAATAAATGACATTACATTATGTTATTTTTAATGGACGGTTAAGCGTGGTTAACATGGAAGATAAGCTTCGAAAGGAAATTTTTGTATGAAAAAGAGATAGCTATATTCATGTATAAGTATAGATACAATATGCTACCACATTCATTTTAAAGGGATGTTTAAAAATCACGAAGAAAATCATGCTTACAATACAAGAAATAAGACTAACTACCTGTATTCATTTCATAAAATAAAGTCTGCATTAACAAATGGCCCCAAAATCTGTAATAGTTTACCAGATGATATAAGGAAGGCAAGAACTATTGGTCTATTTAAAACCAAAATTTCAGTTTATCTTCAGGATGCTTAAAATGGCTTTTGACATGCGACTTGAAAATGTGCATTATTTTGGGAAAAATCTGTTTAAGAACGAATTAATGATAAAGACATGTTACGATTATTAATTTGGATACAAATTATTGTTGTTTTTTTTTTGCTTCCTAATTTACATATAATTATGTATTCTGTACTAAATTGCTTTTTTTTTTCTTGTTATATCTTTTATTGTGTGTCTTTGTATCGTTTTGTCTTATTTGTTTATTCCCGTAATGTTTGCTGTTCAGGGGGTAACATTTCCAGGCTTTTTGCTTTTCGTTATACCTCCTCCATCATGTTGTTTTTTAATATTTGTACATTTTTGATATGTAATTGATGGAAATAAATGATTGAAATGATTGAAATTTGTATTTATTTGAATTAGGAGAAACCGCTAGATAAATGAGTTTTGCTCAAAAGTTTTTAAAAAAAGATTTAAAAAAAACATGTCAGATTCAACTTGGGTCATTTATCCTCACAGTGGCCCACGTTATATATGGCGGGCCGTTTTGTGGGGTTGAACCAGAAAAAAAAAGAATTATTTGATCACTTTTACTGACCATAGAAACTCTGCCGGAAGGCCACTTGTATTCCAAGGGGGATATCAGGCTCGTGTACAAAAACGCACAAAAAAAGCGCACTTAGGGTGTTGTTTCGAGATAAGGCGACTTGGGTTGTTACTCGGTAAATGTTTAGGGTATTCAAAATCCATCAAAAAATCAAAATTAGAGTGTGCACCTTTACCTCGAAAAATACGTGTTTAGGGGTGGATATTTTGAATACTTGTAACAAGAAATAGTGGGTGTTGTTCCGATTTTCTCCGGATTTAGCGTTAATTTAGCTTATTACCATCTATGTCGCCGCCATCTCCTGCAAATGTCTTACAGCCTTTATAATTAGGCGTTTCATTTCATTTTCGCGTTTGTATCTACACTTTGAGTGATGCGTTACAAGGTAGGGACCTAGGTGTTAAAACGGAATTAGGATCGGTCTCTATTTATGTCGATCAAAAAAGGTTCATAGTAATTTAGTCGGGTTTTAGTGTCAGTTCAATGAAATGAAAATGGCTGCAGTTGCAGAAAAAAACCTGTCAATTACGAAATCCGACATGGCAAGGAAATATGAACAACTTGAAAAAGACTTGAAATTTAAATGTAAAGAATTTAAGGTTTAAAATATTATTGGGCATAGATATAAGACAAGACAACTTGATGCTTTAACAAGAAGAGTGAAATAAATACACGAAAACATCAATGAAATGTGTAAATATTCCTTTATTTTGGGCAGATACAATAAGAGACTATAGCGTTGTTCAGTGGTATTTAAATGTACAAGTACAATCATCGATTGCGGCAGAGGAATTACGATCAATACCGTCTTTGTGGTGTGACTGGAATCAATAAACGGATTAAAATCGGATGGTGGAAGTCGATGTGACTACCTTCTTATCTCATTTCTTCCATGGTGTAACAATTTCCTCTTTTTATAAAAACTTCCTTGATTTATGAACTCATGTTTCCGGCAGGATGGAAACATTATACCAAAATATTGTTCAACATACAATTTGACCAAGTTAGATACAGTTATTTATATTCGTGACCCACCTGACCAGTGTTGCCTTATGAATTTCATGTTGATCCTTTTTTATTTTTCCCCACAGTTATTAATAACCTGTCGATCATAATACAAAATATTGTTCAGATACAATTTGACCAAGTTAGATATTTATATCAGTGATTTTAAACAATGTTTACGTGGGTGTCCCAATAAAGTGGTGCAAGTAGATAAACTCCGATTTCTCCAAAACTGCCGAAAAGCTGTTTTATATTTATAATGGAGGTATAATAGTCCTCTTTTGTATAATTTGTGCAAATACAAGTGACAATCCGCCACGCAAACATGAATATCAACGAATATTTAAAGACTATCTGTTTTTCATCCCTTCAATGAGATTTACACAGTTACATCATTTGTCGTTCCCGTTCTGCTCGTGGGTGGTGTTGTCCAACACATTGAAGTACTGTGTATTCGTGGCAAATACCACTAATTTTTAAACAAGACTGAGGAACAACAAAATGAACCACAATATAGTTTCACAGATTGATAATTAAATGGCAAATAGGCATTAGAATAATAAAAAACACGCACTGATTAAGCCTACAGATGTATTCTTACACAATTATGATCGCACAAATCAACACTTTTCCTGTGTCTATTTGGTATCTCTACCTGTGCGGTGCCGTTGATAAATAGCATTTCTGCGAAAATAGGGAATTGTAAAAATAATCGTGGCACGATGTTTGAATATTATAGTTCAACATTCGTGTCACAAGAAATGAAAATTAAAATAGCTAGTGACAGGGAAAAAGTCCTTTGATACGGTAGTGACTAGTTGCATGGCAACTTTACCAGAACCAAAATGCTGTGTTAATGACACAACAGATACGATTTTTTTACGTTTCTCATCTTTGTGAAGGTTTTATAATTATAACACAATTGGAAGAATATGCCATTTATTTTCATTGAACTAAGCTAAGAGGATCACACCTGTTATTTATTGATTAATATCGCTACTTTAACAACTGACTTGAATCTAAAATTTCATAAACATCCACTGCTTTCTTAAAATCTGTTTAATTAACATGCTTTACCCCGAGAAACCCCTTTAGAATAAGTATCGTCAGCTTAAAGTTATTATTAGATATTATGTAAGATATTTGTTCAGATACAGCACTGTATTTAGTATCATATCACCTACAGATTCTTAGACTATCATTAATGCACACGATTGGATTGAGCCACGAATCTATCTGATATACCGATAAGCACTAACTGTGTAAATCCCATTGGAATGGATGAAAAACAGATAGTCTTTAATATCTCAGGTTTGCGTGGGCGGATTGTCATGGGATTTGCACAAACTATACAAAAGAGTATAATTAATATCCTCCATGAAAATAATATGCACAGCTTCAGCAGTTTGGGAGCAGTTCTGCTTGCATAACTTTTATTGGGACACCCTGTACTTTACACATTACCAAATTTTAAAGTACTTGACACTATCTTTCTTACATCTGCACTTGGCTAGTGGCTAGATTCGCATCAATGTATTTGTCCAATTTATCAGAGTTGGGCTGATTGTTCCACTCATTTGAGTTTGCAGAAAATCTCTGGTCATAGCCATACTTTCTACCATTTCATGAAAGCAAGATTTTGATGGTTCAGTCATCTCATCCACATCGGCAAAAATACCCGCAGTGTCGTAACTTGTACCAATGTTGAAATCAGTCATATCGGGTTTTGTAGCATCACTCTCATCTAAGAAAACAGGATCGCAGTACAATAGGACATCGGGAAGAGCCTTATCATAAAACGGTAGAAAATCAATCTGTTTCACGTCATTGTTAACTTCCATTCTACCGGTTTTAAAGGGATTAGCAGCGATTTGATAATCCGAAACATCCACCCCAGCAGTCCATATTTTTATATTTTGTTACTGGCATGGATATGCGAACATAACCTGCAAGTAGTTGGCTTAAAATCAGTGTATTAAAGGTCCCAGGAAATGAGATGATAACCCTCCTCCAAATCTTTAGGGGACATTCCATTTCAATATACAGGGCCACAAAAAAGAATACACAACCAGTGACATCATTAGTGAAACTATTGATTTTCAGTCAGTGTCATGAATAGATTCACACCAGTCACCAGGAATTTTCTATTACTCTCTGAAAAATCAATAGTTTCACTAATGATGTCATCACCAACCCAAATATTGAATGCTTTTTGGTCCTTCCTTGTAGACTTGACACAAACCACATCAATATCAATTCTATTTGTATTTCCTGGGACCTTTAAAGACAAGGCAGTATTTTTTATCTGATTCTTCAATTTCTATACGTGCGCATCAAAATTCTGACTTGAGATCAAAAAAGCCTTTCCCGGTGAATATCACAGATTTTCAGCGTAATATTGTGCACCATGATCAATACAGTTTGACCTCAAACACAAACATTATTGATCTTTGTTTATTCTGTACTGGTGTAAACCATTTCAGCTGTTTAGTGCAGATTTTGAGACGCCGTCGCTGGTCTATTTGGGGGAGAGGGTATGACAAATTTCCTCAAATATTTCATTTTTTCACACTATTGGTGGTTTGTTTGCAGTTATATGGAATTGTACACACTTGTGTAAGTTAAAAATTGCATTATCACATTTTTTCGATTCTCTCGTATTATCGCTGCTAATCCCTTTAATAGTATAGAAAAAGGTAGATAGAATCAGGTTCGAATTAAAAGTTGATAAATGAATGTTTGGGACTAAAAAATTCAGACCATTTTATACTAAAAACTTGACACGAAATTTTCTCTAAAAATAGGTTGAAACTAGTTTACCGGATTTTATAATTTTTTTTTTTTATTGTTAATTTATAATACAACTTGTATAATAACATATAGCCTGACATCATACATTATCAAAGGTGTTAATTACTACCCTTCTCAATATCTACCACACTTCACTCACTATCTCAAACAGACTTCCTCTCATTTCTCAATTGCTTAACTTTCAACCCCAGTCTAGCTATCTAACCTACATGTACTTTCGCTTGAACCAACTTACTTCAGGGGTTACTCGAGTTCATCTCATCATACCACACACTTCTAGTATATTTTAAACGTACTCGTTTAGGGGGTAGGATGAAGGTGCGCATCCACCTTTCTCCCCCTCCTTTTTCTTATGTTTTCTTGTACCTAAAACTGTCATGCAAATTACTTGTTTAGGGTAGTAAAATCAAAACCAAGTACGTGTTTAGAATAGCAACATCAACCAAAATACGTGCTTAGGGTGTTTTCTATATGAAGAATTTGGGACCGACCGTTTGAAAAGCATCGGAGCATTTTACCCCAAGATGACCCTATAACTATTGAACTATAGCCCACAGATAGGGCAAACTATACTTTTTTAGGACATGGCCAAAATGTTGGCATATAGATTTCAGTACAATTATACCTATTTTATATTTCCCCCCTGAACAAACATTGCCCCCTGCGAATACATGTTCTCCGCTACTTATACTTCAAGTCTTTTTATATGTTATTCTTTCATTATTTATACGTATCACAACACAAAAATCCTTTTTGTTGCAATTAGTTTGAGGTCACCCCATCATTTATTTAATTTTTTTCTGTACTATTATTCCATTAGTGTGATGGTGGTTAAAACAGTCGACACTATGAGTTACAATATGGCTCATTCCACCAAGGACACAGTTCAGGGTGTGTACTTGTAATAAATTGACAATTCAATGACATTGTAGTGATATGGGTATCATATAATCAGATACCCCATGGGTGCATGCACGGTCCTGAACTGTGCCCAAGAGCAGTGAGGCTTTTCCCGCCCCTAGTTTACAGTGCCCTCCAACTTGGTCTAAATCAATAGGTCGAGATTGCCACTACAATACCGTTCATCATTTCCTTCCAGTCTTGATTTGAGTTAAATCAGTTCAATTGTTTTTACACTGAACGTTTCGCGTTTGCGTGTCCCCTTGTTGGGCTTTTCCCTGTTTGCGTTCGTCGCCGTCACCGGTCCCCGAACGCCCTTTCCCCCCCCCCTACAGGCGCCATGTGCCCCCGTGATCGATATTGTATAATATAACATTTTAATGATTTTTACTCAGATCAATTTGGTTCAAGAATTTGGAATGTCCAAAACAAAATTACATAAAATTACACACAATATTTAAGATTATAATACTTAAGAGTTCTAGTATCATATGTTGAAAGCGTTGCAGTTCAACGATGATATGTCATCACAGCGAAGACTCCTAAATGACAGCGCATAAGTTCACGTAAATATCCATGGTATATTCCATGCGAATCTTCTGAGTCTTGACGGTAATTTTGTCCAGCAGTTCAAGACGACGGGGTTTTTTCCCTCGACGACACTATTAAGGTTCCACAATAATAAAATCCAGGTATTACACCACCATCAGTCTGTCGCTAATGTCCTCATATAGGACCACAAACTGGAATCTCTTCATGATTCCAAAAACTGAAGCTCTTCTGGCTTAAAAGACGACAGCAGACAGTTCATCAGCTATCAAGATCCGGTGGCATCCAAAATATTATAAATCCTGGCACTATGCAAGAACAAATATACCATTATTGTAGATTTAAACTAGCTATAACTAGATTGTATAGCTCCTGATTACAACTGCTGGCCTCGAGACTTTACTCAAATCTTCATTATAAATTGAATATACAGGGTGAGTAAAAAGCTTATTTCATTATCTTTTATTTGCTGCAAAGATCATTCTCATCGGTTACGCATAGACCAAGCTACAGTCATTTGAATCAAGTAGTGGGGTTGTGCTCTGTTCACGGGTAAAATGAACGGCGCTCAGCGAAGGAAATCAGTGTCCAGAAGAAAATCGGGCTATTTATTGACTGCAGAATAAATGTGGCGCTGAACAGAATTCAGTCACAATTTACCATCGATGCCCCCTTAGCGTTTCTACGTCTTCATCACTCATTACAATCATTGGAAAAGTAAATTAACTTGATACAATGTATCAGTTTCTGGAAGAGTTGAATGAATCATACCAACATAATTCAGTCACAATTTACCATCATGCCCCCTTAGCGTTTCTACGTCTTCACCACTCATAACAATCATCGGAAAAATAAATTACCTTGATACAATGTATCAGTTTCTGGAAGAGTTGAATGAATCATACCATATGAAAGAACAGACATCGATGACAACCTTTTGAGGTTTAAAGTATTGTCTATATTTGGAGACCAAAATATGTCACATCTTGAAGAAAGTGTTACAAATAAAACTTACCATTATCACTGGCTTTTACACTTTTAAGATACCACTTTATTTGACATAAACATAGATACACGCTTATCATCCTTTTGGGAAGTTATTTGCTTAGTTGGCCGCTGTGCATTCACATAATATATGGGAATCTGTGGATGGGGAAAAGATGACTACTTAAATAAAAAGACTGCAGCTCGGCCTATACTTAACCGATTGGAATTATTTTTGCACCAATTTAAAGATAATGAACTATTAGCTTTCAGAAGATACCACATTATGTGGGAATATGTTACTTAAAAAATCAAAATGGCGGACACAATAAGGGTCATTTTTTTAAAACTCTACTCACCCTGTACATGAGTAGCTACATTCTATGAAGTTCTTTCTTAATATGCGATTCATAGAAACTTCCTTCTTAGAGGAACAAGACAGATCAATATTAACACTTTGCAGTGTAGGAAGTTAGAGTTTAATAATAGCTTTGTTTGTTTAAACATTTTAGTCAACTTATTCAACAACATACGAGCAATACTAAGTGCAATTCCGACTATCTTAAAGATGGGTGAACCGATCATCGTCCGATTTCTCACATTTTCCCCCTCGCATGAATTCGAAATCATATCATAAAAAACATCGTATTACAAATGTTGCGTTAAATTTGGATAGTACATAGTGGTTCAAAAAAGGTTTACACTTTTTTGTCTTAAAATTTCTCAAAGCGGTGAACATATCAAATTCGTTTGAAGATACTTATCAACTACAATAGCTTGTTAAACCTGGTAAAAACGGCGTCGAAAACAAAGCTCAAATAACAAAACGGCTGCTGTGTAGAGAAAATAGCAAAAACCACTTTGCACGCGTAAGTCTATGGCACTCGTGACATAAAATCAATACTATTGCGTGAACTCTAGGCCTATACTCAAGTACCAAACTACTGACCACCCTTCAAGTTTGTGTGCGGTGGTTTACCCTTTGAAAATGACATTAGAAGAATATTTTCCATCAATAAACTGAACCAACGAGACGTACACTTTAAATCACTTTCAAATGTCCATTTACAAATAATTAATTTGAGTTTCAATTGGAAATAAAATTTTAAACTAAAAGGGGCTTGCATTCTTTTCTGGTCAGTCACTAACATACTTTGAAAGCCTGTAGCTCAGTGTTTAGCTCTAAAAAATAAGGCAATTACAACGAAGATTTTTTTTTATTACAGAAGAGTTAATAAATATCAAGTCCCATGACGGGGTGGGTTGTTCAATGTTTGAGTGTATCAATCTTTGATATAATTGGTGATCACCAACAAAGTGCCATAGACTTCCGTGTGTACAAAGTCGTCTTTCACCTTTTTCCTCTAGATGGCGGCCATTCTGTCATTTCAGCTTTGATTTCAACGCCGTTTTCACCAGGTTCCAACAAGATATTGTAGTTAATAAATATCCTCAAGCAATTTTGATATGTCTACTCACATTTGAGAAATTTGCATAAGAAAAAGTGTAAACTTTTTTTGTGACCACTATGTAGAAGCAGAAAATGTACTATAACAAAATACAGACCCAGAGGAGAGCGTAATATGTTACTAGTAATTATTGTAATTAACCACATTTGGACACGTTTTGTTTATAACACCAACAGGAAAAAAAATCCTTTAAATTAAATGTCAATGGGGTAATGAGAAAAATATGAACTTTTTGATACCAAAATGTAAATTTTTTGATGCAGTAAAGTGAGGGAATGTTGTCAATCGGTTCACATACCTTTGACCCCCGTCTAACCTGGTTACCTTTTGTAAACGACTAACCAGCATGTGTGGAGGGATTGCTGTCCCCCCACAGATTTTCCACACCGAACTCCCTAATGAACTTGATTTTAATATCAATAGTTAGCTGGTTACCCTGGTAGAATGAAAAAGAAGATCTACCTATATGGGCGTCAGCTCTTGAGAGCTAATGGCCGGCCATCCAGCACATGCTGCCTTGCATGCTGGGCGACGGGTGTGCTTGCCCAAAGGCTAGGCCCACAGCCGAAAACTGTGGATTGACGTCAGGAAGGGCATCCGGTCAATTATCTTTTGCTCCAATAAATTCTCACACAGATGTATTGCTGATTGTGAGTTGAATCCGGCCACCCCCATCTATGAGCATCCTCTATCCCGTGATAACAAAATATGTACCGGCATTCCTAGCACCTTGCTTCTATGACGTCATAATGAACGGTGCCCTGTTTGGCCACAATAAGAAATACCTCAACTTTGACGCCTTACCTATACACCCGGGTAAGGTGGCGAGTCCGAATTCCCAAATTAGACGAGGGTTTAATCATGGTTAAATACAAGAAACAATCATTGTTAAATGGATCTCAAAACTTAGTATCAATTGCTCAGTATTTTTGTGTAAACAATGAGTTAAGCCTCACTTTATAACGAATGTATTTTTAACATTTCTCATTATTTTCTTCTGCACATGTCTTCCGGAACCTGATTGCCTCGCCCAACACGAAAGTTCTGCCTCAGAGTAAGTGACCGGTATTCATGACTTTTTACTTTTCCTCCTTAATTATCATTGTGATATGTTATTTATATCAAATGGAGTAAAATGACAAAATGTAAAAACAGGTAAACAAACAATAATAAACATATTTCCTTACTAATTCAAGAGATTTTTTAACTTAATAAGCGTTTTATAGGATGCGAACATTTTGCTAAATTTGTTTTGCAGACGTTAACCGAGCACAAGAAAGCCCAGTAAGATACGTCTCCTGATTGGATATATCATAAAAAAGCTCATCAAAATGAAGATTTAGATAAAAGGAATTGATACAAAATTAACAGAATCTAACATCTTATGATCTTAGCTTATTAAAGGTGTTTTTTTATGGAAGCATATCTCACATGGAAGCATATCACCAAATACATCTGATTACAATTTTTGAATTAAAACCGGTGTATAAGTAATTATCGTCCGGCGTACTATAGTCCGTGAACAATGGTGAACAATAGTGCAATCGATTCAGTTGACTCTTAACGCAACATTAGTTTCACGCTTGATTCCGTTATCGTCTATGGAGCCCCGGACTATGGCTCCCGCCGGACTCTATCTGCTTTCACACCGGAACAACCGTTTAGACAGTAAAAACAAAAATGTGATGTGATAAGATATGGTAATTAAGCCCTAGAATTACGCAACACATAAAACATGGGTTGCAGAGTACGCAGGATAAAATAATAATAAGTGCATTTACACGGGGCTATACAGAGAACACAGCACCTTACAACAAATACTTGAAATACGAAATTAATAAAAACATGCCATACAGCATAATGAGGAAAGTAACAAATCCAGACTTAATAAATTTTTAAGCATCAGGAAATAAGTGTGTTTTCAGGAGCCGCTCGAAGACACTGGTGGAAAGTGCCTCTCTAAACTTAACGCGAAGCTTGTTCCAGAGCCTAAGACCAATGACGTTGAATGATCTGTCACCGAATCTAGCCTTGGTACGAGGTATAACAAGCCGCGTAAAATCAGAAGAAGACCGTAGCCTTCGTCTTGTACCATCAGAATTATATACAATATACATTATATAAATTTAGACCATCAGTATAATTAGCCTGTCCGTGAAGGGACTTATACACATAAAGAAGGATTTTATATCTGATAGCCCCACGTTCCTTAACAGTGAAAAGTTGTGACGAATTCTGGTCACGACCGCATTCGAATACCAAACGCGCAGCTTTATTTTGCAAGCGCTGGAGCCTTTTGAGATCTACTTCATTGGCGCCGTATAGTAATGAGTTGGCATGGTCAATGCGGGACAAGGCGAAAGATCGTACAGCATAGTTGCAAGCATCAAAAGTGATATATCTACGATCCCCACGAATACGCCATAAATTACGAATATGGTAATTTACACCTTTACAGATAGCGCCAATCTGATTGGGCATACTCATGGTGGATTCAAACATAACCACAAGGTCCTACCCAGATCTAACCGTATTGAAAACACAGGCAAAGACAATAAATTCAGTCTTTTCTTGATTCATCTGCATCATGTTTTTGACATCCAGGTATTTATGTCAGATTGTACAGCTTGAAAGCTTTTGAAGAGCATGCTCAAAATCACTTTGAATCTTTGGATTAAACTCTCTGAAAGTTGAAGTACTTAAAATTATATGGCGGGAACGTTTCACACAAACTTAATAATAGAGAAATGAAGAGGAATACACAATGAACCAAAATATAAGCGCGAAGACCACCATGTCAAAATAAGCGGCAACTTCTTGTTGTTGTAACATTGCCGTTTTTCATGAAGACAATGTCGCCATCATTAATTTTCGTTAATGTGACGTTATTTACAATATATTTCTGGGATGCCGGTAAGTTCTCAATGAAATGTTTAGGAGCATAAATTAGTCACACCATTTACGTGTCGTCTTGGCACACAGCGCCGGCCATTGTTGAATCTTGGCAAACCTTGGCAAATCTTCACTGCGCTAGAGAGTTATCAACCACATTATAATCGGCTGATCGTGGGAAACTCCACGTACACACAGTGTCAGATAGAGTTGATTCGGATTTTTTTGTACATTGCAGTACACGGGATATTGCGCAAAATACTTGGCATATCGTAACGATTTATGCACCAAAATATTCCTAACTAAATTGTCTAGTTAGCTGACTAGTTTATAATATAGGTTTATTTTTGGAAAAAGACGAAAAAACGTGAAAAATACGATCCATACAAGCATTTTTCTTACCTTATCAACTCTTAACAGCTGGCTCAATTCTCGATTGCTGCTGTCAAGTCATGCCACACGTCAGGCTTACAAAAACTAGTGAGCTCAGGGGTCTTTTTTGTCAGGAACCCGTTTCTAACATCAGATTGACCACCTGATTCGTTGATTTCGCGATATCCAAGGTACCGCGAAACCGTTTTTTCATTCCTTGTTCAAGCTAATCGCAGAGCCTTTAACACAGCGTTTGGCAGCTAGGGAGTCCCATGACGTAGCGCATGTCTAAGAATAGCCGGCCAATTAGCGATGCGGATACGGAATAGGTGGCGCTGTGTCCGTCCCAGCACTAGAGATGCTATGGGAGCGTAAATGGTGTGGAGTCACTTTTAAAAATATGGCACCTTTGAATCGTAACAATTTCAACACAATACCATTTCTTTAACGTTTACAGGTCATGATTGGGCATACCATGGACCAACAGGTACGCTATATCTGTCGCAATAATTTTTGCTTTTTAGGACTCGAAAGGTAATGACGTAAATCCTTAGAGTATCAGAGGTGACAATGGCTGCACAATTTGAATAATAATAATAAAGTCGATTTATAATGCGCACATATACACCCTGCGGGGTGCTCAAGGCGCAATTGCCAATTATTATTACCGCTGCCATCAGGAAATCGTCACAATCACTTCGCTTCATCTACGTGGCTGCTGGCTAGGTTCACAACTCTATCAGCACTTAGATTGTAATATCCCTCGTAACAGCTACCCAATTATTGCTTGGGTCAACGAAGCAATTGAGACTAAGTATCTTGCCCAAGGACACAAACATGTTGGCCACAATGGAGCTCGAACTCACGATTTTAACGGTTCAATGATCATAAGTCCTGCTCTTATCCACTGGACCACACGTGCTCTCAAGGGGCAAGCTATCAATCAATATTTAGGGAGCGGTCATTATTTATGCCGGGGGGGTGGAGGATTTCAACTTTTTTTCGGCAAAAAAATTCGCGTTCCCCCCTCGCTTCCGTTCAAAAATTTCACACTCCCCCCCTTGATCATGCTGATTTCCCCATTTAAACGTTCATGTTACCCTCTCTCTCTCTCGTTGATGAAAATTTCACGTTCCCCCCTCTCTCTTACAAAAATTTTTCGGGTTCCCCCCTCAAATCCTCCATTCCCCCTGGCGTAAATAATGACCCCTCCCTTAGGCTAGACGTACAGGGAACCGGGGATTTAGGGATATATACGCATTCTCCCGTCCCCTTTGTCCCCAATATGAAATACGTTTAAAATGGGGCTTTTTCCGAGATAGTCGGATAGAACTTGGATAGAAGCATGAAAGTGGGTACCTATGCAATTTTTATTGTTAAAAAAATTCTAGACCGGTGTGTCTAGGGGGAGAATGCACCGGGTGCCATCTTGGCACCCATGGGCAATTTGAGTTATTAAGGTCAAAGGTCACATGATTAAATTTCTATATACAATACACCAGTAACGTTAAATAATTAAACAAAATAGGCGATGATAGATGCAAAAAGAGTTAATGGGGTACACTAGGGAGGTTATGATTGAATCAAATATCCCTAGTGCACCGCATTAATTCTCGTCTGTTTCTTTTCTCTTAGGTCCACAGTATTGGCCAGAGTTGTACCCTGAATACTGCAGTGGCGACAGCCAATCCCCCATTGACATCGTGTCCAGTGAAGTAGAAAGAACCAGTCTTCCTGGGGTTGTACTTAATGGATACCGAGATGACATACCAGAAGGCGCCTCTATGCAAATGATTAACAACGGTCATTCAGGTAACGTATGTTACATAAATGTGGAATTCGATTATTCTTGGATCTGTCCTCAACAGTGATGTCACAAACACTATTACGTCACTGGATAGGAAAAACCACCTATGTGCATTCGGTCGTTGCAATCAAAATCTCCTATGTCGTAGGGTTATAAATGAGAATCCTATTCTAGAAGTTTGGGGAAGAAGGTTGGAAAATGTTTTTCTATCGTTTGAAGGGTGCTGAATCAGAATTTTTGGATCCAACCTCTGGAAAATGTGGGGAACTTTGTAAAATAAGGGGATAAAATTAGTACAGGGGTAAATTTGAAATCAAGTCCAAAAGTGTTTCAATGTGCACCAATGTATTTGTCTCATATTTAAAGGATTAAAAAAGGTATAGTTTGTCTAAGTTCTGACCTTTAGTTAAACAGGTACTACAGAAAAAACATCTCCAAACCTTATTCCTCAAACTTCTAGAATGGGATTGCCATCCCCCCCCAAAAAAACACACACATAATAAAAATATCAAATAAACAATTACATATAAAAACCAGTATAATAGTTTTGAATCACCTGAGGGAAACATTTTCTTTATTTTAGTTTAAGCAATTTTCATAAAATAATCATCAACGTATTTAACAAATATTTGGAAATCTTTGTGCCTGTTATGAATAATACAGTCTGTAGTTTTTCTTTCCATTAAACATTATTGATTCTTTGGACACAAAAAGCCTCCCGAACAGTGGACTGTTACCATCAACAAGTTTTGGACGTCTCACGGTCGCTAGGATTTACTATAACTTGACTTGCGTGAACCAACGGAACATATCTAATGGGTGCGAGTACAGGAACATGGTCGTATATCCCGGCTATTCTTATTGGAATGACGTTTTCAGCGGCCAATGAATTATTATCGGTATCCGATATTAATTATTCTAATCACAAAATTCTTTCTTATCAACACATAAAGAATTTCGAGCTTTACTATTCACAGGTATAATTAACTAGCCAATTACACTGCGACTGTGCAAAAAATGTGCTATTATTGCTTTAAGTCATGCACAAAAATAATAATAATAATAATAAAACTAATAAAAAAATAAAAACAAATAAACAAGCAAGCATATACGAGGTTCTGCGCAACTTTGGCACGCCAACAATGGCACGCAAGCACACGCTAAAGTCGCTATTAACTCAGCTGAATTCCGGCTCTGGCAGTAGCCAAAATATTAACAAAGTAATTATTATTTATCAGTGCAAGTCAATCTTGAAGGAAACTACCACATGGAGGGTGGACCCCTGGTATCCGTTTTTCAATTGGAACAACTACATTTCCACTGGGGGAGCGTAGAAGAACAGGGATCAGAGCACACGATCGACGGAAAGCAGTTCGATGCAGAGGTGGGTTTGTTATCTCAGTTATGAATTTATGAATATGAAATCATGACATTAAACTTAAAACAAAATGTATTCCTGAAACCTTCCCGAGAGCAAGATGACTAACACCTAACAAAACTTTGCATGTAAATGGGAGCGTTTTAAAAATCGGTTTTCAGGATTATGTACGGTCATGATTATTAGAAAACATCCATGAATCTTAAAATGGAGTTTTAATAAGTAAAACTCCTTGTTGCGGATCTTTGTCAGATGTAATAGAATACTATTCATAGTGCAGTTATAATTTTTGTTATCATAAAGCTGTTTTTCTCTACTTTCCATTAAAGATACATATGGTTCATTACGATAGAGAAAAATTCGACAACTTTGACGATGCTGTCTTGGTAAAAAACGGTGTTGCAGTTTTGGGCATATGGATTGAGGTAAATTTCAAATATCAGAAAATTTTTGTTCATTTTTTCTTATGATTTAATCTATAAAGTATTTTTTTTCCTTCTATATTTTCACCTGTGCTTGACCTGGTGGATTGGAAAGAAAACATACAGAGACTCCTCACCAGGTCCCTGCTCTTAAACTATTACATAGCAGTAAATGTAGTGTATCAACCACCATGATGACAAAAGGACCCAGCTGACCTTTCTGGCAAAAATGAAAAACCACATGGAAATGGACCCAAGATCAACCAACCTGAACAGTTATTGACAAAATCACAAGACCAACAAAGTCAGCTGAGCCCTTCTGCCATAGTGGGGCAGTAATATAGCACATGAATCAAATTGGTTGAGGATGTCAGAGTGGGAAGGAAGCCAGGTACTAGGGCCACACTGCAAAACAAAACTGAAGATATGACCACATTCCATCAAAAAACACCCTCCTCCCAAAAAGTAACCCCAATACCCAGCACCTTCCCAGTCCAACATAACTTTGCACATATATATATAGGCTACAAAAATTCAGTGCAAATAGAGCCCAGGGCCACGGTTTGTGGATGGGAAAATTACATGATAAATGGTACATCACTGACACTACCACCAAAAATAAATTCTGCCCAAGCACAGTCGTTCTAGATAAAACAATCACATGTCTTTTTGCTTTTTTTTTCAGAACAAACACTAAACAAAGACAAACACAATGAACAAAACAAGGACAAACAAACAAACTCTCACAATCCACAAACTTACACAAACTAGCATGTTGAACAAAGGTGCCATGGTTTGTACACAAACAATACATTAGGGAATGAGTTAAAACACATCATGAGGCTTCAAGATCAAGAGTCCACTTTTTGAAGTGATGTTTGAGTCTCTTTACTTTCAGCAATTTTATACTCACTGTTCCTCTTAATTTTAACTAAGTTCAAAAACGCATTAAAATGGGGGTTTGTTTGCTGAAATTTACACCTGTGAATATAAAACTTCAAACAAAGGAAAAGAAATGAAATGCAGCTATCATGCTCTGAAGTATCTGTGACGCCAAACATTTTCTCAAATTTGGAAAAGATAAAGGACTCCCCAGAAACACCATTAATAAGAAAACATATATCATCCCACAAGTGGGAAACCTTTTCACATTCACAAAAAAAGGTGAACAAGAGTTTCGGGCTGTTCTTTACAGAAAAAACAATTTGGGGAATCAGCTCTACCAATTTTATGGAGAAACTGGTTTGTACAAATTGCCCTGTGAAACATTTTAAAGTAAAAAGAACGCAGTTGAGTCTCAATAGTGTATTTAAAATTAGCATTATGAATAACGCCCCACTCCACTTCATCAAGGACATCAAGACAATCAACCCATTTGTTTTCAACCTCCACGGGTGCCTTGTTCCTCAAAATGGAGTAAAAATGCTTGGGGACCTTTTTCTCATTCAAAAGACAGGAAGCATTTTTTTCAAAAATATCATCATGAATGTTCTCGGGGTTCTGAAACCAATCTATAAAAATACCATTCATTAAAGAATTATATTTCCTCCTGTCAGTAATAGGAATATCAAATTCTACAACCAAGTCTTCAAAGGTTTTCACAAAATTATTACCAAGATAAAGATCAGAAATATTATGAATCCCCTTTTCGTCCCATACTGGGTAGAAAAAGAATTTCTTGGTTTTGAGGCGAACATTTTTATTCCACCAAATGGGGTCTTGAAGATGACAATCAGACCAGCCTAAATTCTCCTTATTTTTGTTTCTATATAAATACCAAAGTTTGATAGTTTCAGTGAGCTGACAACTTGACAAGGAATTCAAAACACAATCAGGAGGATCAGACTTAAACAATGTTTTCCAGTCAGGGTGAAAGCTTTCTAAAACATGAAGTTCCAAAACTTTCCAAAAGCTAGAGTAGTCTGGGTCAAGAAGGTGTTTAACCCAAATAGATTTTTGGGCCTGGGAAAACAAAAAGGGATCAAACATTCTCAAACCACCATAGTCATAATTATTGCATAAAATGTCACGTTTGACCCTATCATTTCCACCATTCCAAATGAATTTATAAAACAGGTGATTCAGTTTCTTAAAAAAAGTTTTAGGAATATGAATACACAGAACTGAAAAAAGATATAAAAGTTGAGGTAACAACAGAGATTTTATAACAGTGACTTTACCCATAATAGATAAATTCCTATGCTTCCAACAGGTGAGGGTTTTTACTCGATCTGACTAAGTTTTGGGATAAAATTGAGTTCGTAAAGTGAATTGACGTTAAGAGAAAAATTAATACCCAGGGTTTTGAAAGTGTTAGATTTCCACCTAAGACCAGAATCCTGTAATGGAAAAAAATCTGACCCTTTTAAACTACCAATATGAATAGCTTCGGTCTTAGATAAATTAATTTTGCATCCTGAAAAAGTGGCAAATTTATCAAGGGTGCTGAAAAGGGCCTGAAAGGATTCCAAATCGCCCTGCAAAAAGCAGGTAGTATCATCCGCCAACAAATTACTCTTTTTTTTCCACCTCGCCCACTTTAAATTCCTTTGATATTGTTATTAGACGTACTGCATGGCAAGATTTCAATAGCCAAGAGAACAAAAAAGGTGAAATTGTGGCAGCCTTGAAAGAACCACGAGACTATCATAGGATTACTAAGAAATCCATGTTATTGATAACATAACGTTTCCTCCATTATACAAAGTTTTTAACCCATTGAATAAAATAATCACCCATGTTGAATCTGGATAACACTTCAAAAGAAAATCATGTTCTACCTATCACATGCCTTTTTCAATATCTACTAAGACATAGATCCTGGAATGTTTTACTGTCGGAATACTCAATCAGATCAATATATTCAATATTAACAGCCAATTTCCGACCTTTCATGACTCCATTTTGGTCCTCATGAATAAGACTTTCAAGAACTAGTTTAAGCCGATTAGCCATAGTTTTTAGCAATGAGTTTGTAATCGGTTGTTAGTAATGAAATTGGGCGCTAATTTTACAAAATTTGGGTCCCGAATCTTTTTGGGAAGTACTGTGATCATCCATTCCTTGAGATGTCGATAAATACCTTGCCAAAAAAAATTAAAGTGCAATTAATAAATCAGCAATGTCCTGAAAAAAAAATACATATAAAACTCCCACTGGAAGCCCATCAAAACCAGGAGATAGGAAGATTTATTGTGGTGCATTGGTTTTCAAATTTAAAAGAATTCGGCCTTTGAAATAGGCCTTATTTAAGTTCTCTTTACGGTGTTCCGAAAGTGTGTGGGAGTCAAGGTGGTCTAAAAAGAGCTAGCAGCCAGATTTGTTTGTCAGTATAAGTAGAAGTATACAAAACTGTTGTTAAAAAGGTATGGAGTTCTTTAACTTTCATAAGGAACAGTTTTTGACGTGTACCATCATCCAAAGTCAGACTGCGAACAACTTTCTTTAAGAACGACGTTTTTTAACGTTGCAAAGAGTTCTGGTACTTTTTAACCGTGCTCCACCATTTAATAAGGGGATCTTACAATGAAGACCTGCTGTTTCCTTAATAAACAATGTTGTCCAACTCAGTTTCCAAAGATGAGTTGTGGAGTGATAACCCAAATTGTCAAGATTTTGACAGTCCCCTACATGTTCGTCATAAATGGAAATTGTTTTGCTCACGTCTTATCAATTGTTTTGCCCATAAGATCAGATTTGGTTTTGGCCTTTTCCTTCAATTTAAATTGATTAGGTATAAAAAAGACGCAATTTGAAAATGTAAAAACAATGGCAGCCATATGTGTTTAAAAATGTGTCCCCAAATATATACCAATGACTGAAGAAAAGGAAATTACATTTTTGGAAATAAAAAAGCTATTTGGAATTTTGAAATATTTGATATATGGCAACATTTTGGATTTGGAGTTGCCTTACCCACCTCATGATGTAAAACAATTATAAAAGAACAAAAATTGCTCAAATTGGTCAATATCAACGACGTAAATATAACCCAGACCCGAAGATTCTCCCGAAACAGCGTAACCAAAATCAAGGTGCCCAAAACTATTATAATGAGCATACGCACTTCATTATCATAGTTATGGGCACCACCATATTTGGTTTACGTATCGTCGTATTTGGAAAATCCTTAATGCATATTTATGAACACGCGGTATTTTACGTTCGTCACACTTTAGCGAGTGAAAACAACAATAACAACCGATGCCACATGCTATCACTCGGACTCAAATATCTCTTTTCCTAAGCAAAATTAACAGGGGTCATCGAGAGACTTTTTGTGCTTTAGGAATGCAGGAATCTTTTTAGATGCATGGTTTCTTCCATCGATTGATTTTCGCATAATTATTGCAGAAAAATTGGTCGATCGGACAATGGAACACTGGGGAAATGCAACATTGATAACATAACGCGCGACGCACAGATTTGTAGGTGCGTGTGCTTGTGCAGCAACAGCGACAACGCGCAGCTGGTTGCTCAACAACAAGGATGGCGCGAGAGGTGTGAGAGAAATCGGTTACGCTGCTGGCCTATTCAATAATACGCGCGATTCCCCTCTTGGTTTATTATTCCAGCTCTGTGGTCAATATGCACCTAATACTCCAAAACTCACCTTTTGGGCAGCCATTTTGAATTTTGGGCATAAGGCAGCTATTTTGGATTTTGAAAGTTATTCTAATCAACTTGTCATGCCCGAAAACCTATAGATGGATACCAAAAACACCAAAATTGGTCAATGTATACCAAAGATAACTTCCCCCCCCCCACCTTCGGGGTCCCCGGGGGACCACTTTGGGCACACTTTTTAAAAAATCTGCCGGTACCATCATGTTCAGCGGAAAAAATCAGTCAAGAAACACTATCAAACAGAAAGTGAACACCATTTCCCTGTTGCGCGTGGCTGTGGACCCGACTATTTAGGCATAGCCCCCAGTATAATGTACAAAATCCCAACAACACAGTTTATGGCAGAAAAATTGGAAGAAAAATATGCTGATTGCACAAAGACAAGACAAAATTGACAACAGTGCACTTTTCAAATCACCACCATTAATGCTAAATTTACCCAAATTTTCTTCATCAGTGGTCCTTTTTTTGGTTAACATAGCCAGACATTAGCTTCACATTATCATGCGCTATTTTTACTTTAAGGTTTCACAGTATATTTGGCTTCCAAACATAGGGAAATATCACGAAGGTTGTACAGAAATCCCATTGTGTTTTCCGGAAGTCAAACATTAAACTTGGTTGATTTTGATAATAAGAGAAAGAAATATTATCAACTCTGCACACACTCGCAAAATTGCTACTTTTGATGAAGTGTTAAATGTACAGTGATTAAACCTTGTGTATCCCCCGGCTTCCTTACTTCCCGATGGCTAACGTAAAATGGACATTCGTGCCATTACAACATCCTCCAAGGCTGAAGCCAGGGGGATAAAATGTGATAAGTTCTCTATAGATTTCTTAGATTAAAACAAAGGACAAATCTAAATTTTGATTAAAATTTTAAATCTATTAGATTTATATTTCAATGTATTTTGATTTAAATTTTAATCTAAACTTTAGATTTGTCCCTGATAGCAATCAAATTAGATTACTGTAAAAGTGATAATTTCCGCGCGTGTAATTTTTCGCGTTTCTGTAATTTTTAACATTTTTGCTTGTTTTTAAATTCGCTCTTTTCAGCTATCCTACATAGACCTACACACAAAATAAACATTTTCGCGAGTTTTTAATTCTGCGCTAGCTCAGAAGTCCGCGAAAAGCGCGAAAATTAATGTAGCGCGAAAATTTCCACTTTTACAGTAGTTTTTAATCTAAGAAATCTAAAGAGTATGGTGCAGACAGAAAAACCTTTATTTCAATGAAGATTAGAATTGCTTAGTTCAACAGAGTAAAATCGCTTGTTTTCATCAAGCAATTGCTTGTTTCAAGTAAGCAATAAAGAAGTGTTCATTCATGGTTTTGTTTTCATATTAAGCAAATTGATGTGACATAATCCTGGCCTATTTTTTCCGATAGAAAGTATTAAAGGTGTAACAAGTAATTTCAAATAACAGGTGTTCCTAAAATGCGATACAGTAGTGTTGATTCATGTTTTTTTTCATATTAAGCAAATTGATGTGATATAATCCTGGCCTATTTTTTCCGATAGAAAGTATTAAAGGTGTAACAAGTAATTTCAAATAACAGGTGTTCCTAAAATGTTAAAATTCTGATTTTTTTTCACTGTTTTGTAAAGCTTTCTATAAAAATACCCCATCTGAAAGTATTAAGCTAAGGACTGTTTCTTTGGTACAAAAATTGGGAAATTCTAATTTCGTATAGGAGCACATTCAGCCTGTTTTCCCCAAACCACCACAAGATACATACAGCCACATTGCATGAAAACATTTAAGTTCTTCAGAGTACTCCACGCATTTTTCTGAACATCTTCACAGTGTTTTAAATTTGAATTCAAGCTTTACTTATTGATTACTCATGGAAGTGCTAAATAAACACTCTCCTTACTACAACCAGAAATACACCACACAATGATGTGCTGCTTGATAAGGCCTTTTTAAAACAAACTTGTGGTTATTAATGCACTGATCAATCCCACTCTTTTTTAATTGAATTATTAATTGCAGTTAGGTTTGAAAATCACTTGGGACTGTGTGATTGTAGTGTTGCATGTGCTAAGAGTCACCAGGGTTGAAAAAATGCCAAATTTTTCTTGCAAACACCAATCAAAATGCTCTTAAAATTGCAAACTTGCCTTCCATTTCTTAATTCTTTATTTAAAGGACAACAATTTTCCTCCAATAGCAAAATTTCCCTAGAATGTAGTTTCCAAATTGCCCACTTTTTCCAGGCTTGGCTGTGACTCAGAGGGTTTTGAATCAATCCCACAATGCATTGCAATGTGCCTATACTGTACTGTACAACGCATGTCAGTACTAGGGATTAAAGTGTTCCAAAAGTTTAAGTACAGGACATGTCATAATCATTCTAAAAATTCCCTAAGTACTAAGCTTGTGGCGAAAAGAATATAGAAGTTAAGAAATAGGCATTTTTATGGATCACATGACCCTGTTGAAAGTGAAATCTCCCAAAAACTGGTGGGGGGTGGCAATTGTGGATCACTACAACCCTCTTGCTGTGAGCCAGAGGTGTATTGAGTCATCCCACAATGCACCAGTTTTGGGAAATTCATCTCAATAAGGTCATGTGATCCCACAAAAATCCTACTCTTAACACATAAAACCCTGACTTTTACACTAATTTCAGGCCACCAAGGGGCTAGGTTATTAGAGGCAAAATTTTTGAAAATCATTGAAATGTCTTGTGTTCTTAAATTTCTTGGAACACTTTTTCCCTAAGAACTGGCATGCGTTTAGAGATACAGTTATGGGGCCCCATTTATAATGCATTATGGGATTGATTCAAAACACCATCTGGGCTGTGACTGTAAGCATTTCCCTTACACGTTGTCACAGTGCTTCTTAGTGGGAGTGCCTGGCATACATATTTTCAGGTAAAGACACTATCAGTGATTTCTCCCAAAATAGTAAAAAATACATCGGTCCCGGAACCGCTTGTGTCGCCTTACCTCGCGGTTTGTGAATAATAGGCCTAAAATCACCTCTTGACCTTGCTATGTGACCTTTGATGTCATAAAACAAATGAGGGTTTGCAAGTGAACTCCATAAACCAAGTTTGGTTCCAATTGAACTTCAACTTTTCAAATGAGGTCAAGTTTACATTTTTGACCTATTTTACACTTGACCTCACATGACCTTTGACCTTGGTATGTGACCTTTGACCTCATCAACAAATGAGGGATCACATGTTGCACCATGACGTCAAGTTTGCGGGTCAATTGGAACTATTCAAACTGTTCACATCGGTCGATTTTACATTTTCAGCCTATTTTACACTTGACCTCACATGACCTTTGACCTTGGTATGTGACCTTTGACCTCATCAACAATGGGGGATGCCATGTTGCACCTGCTGTGACCCACGTTTGGTTAAATCCATCAAAGTATGTGGATATTACAAGCAATGTTAACCCTTTTTCACAACAACACATCAATAACAACAACAGACCTCAACAGTGGACAAAGCGAACCCTATGTGTCTTGCCTGCCTTAGGGCAGGCGACACAAAAAGTATTTGAAAATTTGCGAAAATAGTTAAAAGTGAAGGATAAGTCAGCAGAATTCCCCAATAACTGAACCTTGCAACTGAAAAATTGTCAGAAAAGAAGAAAACAGCAATGTTTGAAGATATGACTCGCCATTCAATTATGTGTTGTAGTAAGTGTCCAAAACAGTTAAATGACACCAGAAATATCAGATTTTGTCCTTATTCTTTGCTTTCAGTCTTATGACATGCAGTGGGTGTTAGGATACCTTTACTCGTTACTGATGTGCAAAAATCTGATTTTTGATATATGGTTGATTTTCTGACTTAGCAAATCACTATCAGTATTTTCAGTAAGTTCCATCAAAGCATAAAAACACAGGCACTTGCTTTATTTAAAACATTCGCTGTTGAATTGTTTTGTTTATTTTTTATTAAAGGTGCTGCAACGAAAGGATAGATTTCACATTATCAGGTTGTCACTCAAAATATCGAACAAAGCAAGTAGATTTTTTTCCTGATTTTGTAAAGCTTTCCATCAAAAATAACCCCATCTGAAAGGATTAAGCTGAGAAAAGAAATGTTTCTTTGGACAAAACAATTTGGAAATTTTATTAATATCGTATAGGAGCAAAATACGAAATTCAGCCTATGTTTTATATTGAAACATAAGCAAATCAGAATCACACCATTTGTCTTTCTTTTTAAAGCATGTCTGTAAGCCAATAAACGGTTAAGAAATCTAGTGAGTGTCTAGTCTTATGAAATTACTATTATGGACACAACAGTGGTTTTGAATTCTGAATTGAATTTGGTTGATTCTAAGCCAGGATGAGTACAGGCCTATATTATGTGTAGGCCATGGCATGCATGCATGCATGCATGCATGCATGCATGGTTTTAACAATTTTGTGTAACTTAGGGTCCAAAAACTTGTGAAGAATTATAGCATCAATAAAGTATAATTAGCAATGAGAATATGCCTAAGAAAAAACCTAAAGTGTATACAGATATTTGAAAGGTCTATTTTGGTTGGTTACTCAGGAGGTTATATTATACAATATTGACTGATATGAGAGATGGTTGCAAACTATTAGGCCCAAGGTGATCTCGAAACCATACGGATTGCCGAGCGTATAAGCGAGGGGGCATAGTTGTGTTTTTTTTGTAATGGTTTCGAGATCACTGAGTGCCTATAGTTTCAACTATGCTCCGAATATAAAGCAGTCAATATTTGTTTTATATACCAAATATATAGATTCTTGTCATCTGATTGGTTAAAAGAACATTCTAAGCCAGGATGAGTACAGGCCTATATCATGTGTAGGCCATGGCATGCATGCATGCATGGTTTTAACAATTTTGTGTAACTTATGGTCCAAAACTTGTGAAGAATTAGCAATTAGCAATCAACCTTTCTTGTGTTGAGGAAGTGACGGAGTCCAAAACGGATCGCCGTAATCGACTTCTTGCCATTTTTTTGTTGGCAAGATGCGTACAACTCCGAATTCGGCAACTTTTACATGGCCTGAAGATGGCCGTTATCGGTGTCAAATTATAATCCTCGAATATCTTCACAGTGTATTTTACCTGCCGCTTGGTATTAGCCCTATGAGCTGCATCTCTGATCCTTCAGATCTTCCATCTACAAGCTCAAAGCATGAATATTGATGCTGCGATTCAGCCATTTCCTTGCTTTAGCACAGTAAGCACAGTACGAGTAAACAAAATGCGATGGGTCCACGGGTCTGCTTATATTCATCTCTTACACCAGCTTCAATATGTACACTCTTAATACGGATGAATAGTTTGTACGGCAGTCTTTAACGCTGGGAAGAGGTGTCCGGGCATAGTTTATGAACTATGCCCGCTCTTCCCAGGGCATAGTTCATTTTTGGTTCAATTCTTGAAGCTAGTTGAATTTATGCCTCCACTTTTAAAACCAATCAGATGACAGGGATCTATATATGAGGTATATAATATGTTATATTATGTAATAAGCCAATCAGAGACCCTGTAAGATAGACTTCAGGGGTTAGGCCTCTGGGCCCTGCATTCAAGGCCTAAAGCCTAAAAATATGTTTGTTTGCCAAACAGAGGAAAAATATTACCGTCAGTCGGTCGGTTGGATTTTTTTAAAAGATGAACCTCATATTGTTTTACTCTCAATTGAATACAACATTTTACTATTTATTTTTTTTCAATGGCATAGCAAAGATCTTTTATTTCACTTGTAGTTGTTTTGTTGTCTTGTTTTTTGTCGCTGTTTTTTTTTTTTTTAAATTCAATTGTAAATGAAAATCATGGGTCAGTCAGCAGATTAAAAAAAAATTGTGCCAATTTGCACAAAAAAAATGAGTTGGCAGGTTTTTGTAGGATCGGTTCAGTTATGGCAAACCAATTTTTTTTGCTTAACCACAAGAGCAAATTTTCTCAGATAAATCCTGGTTTTTGACACATTCTTTTCTTTAATCCACAGACTCTCCACAGAAACTGCTTATAAATCTAAAAATACCAATCCTAGTCTTCACTACTTGTTTGCGAAAAAGCAAGCCACTTACACCCTTCAAAACCAGCTCTTATTTGGTGGAAATATATCATATCTGTCAGGAAATTACATTTTTAAATGGATCCATTTAAAAATGGATCTCAGTGTCCTAAGCACAAGAAAATGTCATTTTTGTGCACTACATTATTATTACAGAAAAAAATACCAGGTTAATTTGGTGGTGTGCACTTATATCATGGTATATAGATGGGAAACTTCACTTCTTCCCATAAGATTTTTAAAATAAGGACCCCAGGTACCATTACCCAATCCTTAGCCTTAACCCACCTCTCACACCACTATGAGATTTGGGTATTGTTAAAAAGCTTGTATTTTTCTCATATCATATGCAAACAATTTGGCTGAGCTCTTTCTCACTTAGATAAATAATAATAATAATTGTCGCCTTATAAAGCACTACAACAAAGTATCTAAGCACTGTATATACCCCCAAACACACCAAAAAATAGTTTCTTAATCTATAAATTAAAGACACTAGCAAGTGATTTGAAAAACATTTGAAATTATGCAGGAAAGCTTTCAAGTGAATGATAAGTCTGTAGAATTCTCCCATAAGTTACCTTTTCCAGCTGAGAATTGAAAGAAAAGGAAGAAAACGGCAGTGGTTCCAAGATACGATCGCCATTCAATTCGTGTTGTAGTAAGTGTCCTTCGGAAGTATGACTAAAATCTCCGAATTCTGTCCTTATTAGGTTGCTTCTGGCTTTATCATTTGCAGGGTAATGTTACGATACCTGTACTTTTTACGTACATGCTAAATCTGATTTTTGATGCATTTTTTGATTTGCTTGATTAGCACATCACTGATATGTCGTTAAATAGAAATACAATATAAACTAAATATAACCTAATGCTTTTAACATTTTTCATATTAAAAAGCAGAATTTACCATTTCCCCTCAATCTAACTCACTCTGATAACAAAAAGGTATGGTCTTCAGTTTAGTTTTAAAGGTGGAAACAGTGGTTCATTTCTGAACATCCACCGCAAGGCTGTTCCACATACGGGGAGCTGCAATGGCAAAAGCCCGGTATCCATACATAGTCTTACTTCGTGGACCAGCACTAAAAAGACCTTTTAACGTTGAGCGTAGAGAAATACTTGGATTATAATCCGAGATAAGTTCCTCTAGGTACTTGGGAGCCGTACCATTTCATATCTTATAGGTAATGCGTAAGATTTTGAAACGGATGCAGCGATTTGCTGATCTGAAACATCTAAACAAATCACCAAAATTCGTATTTTGGTATTTTTGTTACTGGCAGGGATGTGCTAACATAACCTGCAAGTGGTTGGCTTGAAATCTGTGTATTAAAGACAAGGCAGTACTTTTTATCTGATTCTGTAATTTCTATACATGCATATAAAAATTCCAACTTAAGATCAAAAAGCCTTTTCCTGTGAATATCCCAGATTTATAAGCGTAATATTGTGCCCCATGACTATACAGTTTGACCTCAAACATGAACATTATTGATCTTTGTTTTGTTCTGTACTAGTGTGAACCACAATCAGCTGTTTAGTGTAGATTTTGACATGCCATCGCTGTATGTATATTTGCAGGAGGTGGTATATGACAAATTTCCTCAAATACTTCATTTTTGTCACTATTTTGTGTTTAGGTTCCTTCATTAAAGTAGTAATATGGAATTATAAGCTAAAAAATATATTTTCACAATTTGTTTATTCTCTCGCATTATCGCTGCTTATCCCTTTAACTTTTAGCCAGTGTAGATTGTTCAGAACATCAGGCAAAATGTGATCATATCGGTTTGTCAAAGTGCCAAGTCTCGCTGCTGAGTTCTCGTTGTAAAGGTGCAATATGACTGAAAGGAAGACCACACAACAGAGAATTATCAGTCTAATTTAGTGCACACAAAAGCATGAACCAAGCGTTCTGTGGTAGGTTGATCTAAATACCTACGGATCCGTCCAATCCTGTAGATTCCAAAAGACGCAGAGCGTGCAATGTTCCTAATGTGATCTTTCATTTGAAGTGTCCTATCCAGTGTAACACCAAGATCCTTATACTTTGTCTCATCTAAAGTTGAAGGTGACATCATTATGCGCCTTTGCATTCCCACTAGCGTCTCGATCGTGCCGCCTTTATTCGCATGCGTATCATGTGATGATTCCAAGCATAGCGCGCACGATTCATGGGTGCGTAACATGAAAGTCGCAGTGATGTCACCTTCATCTTAAGATGACACAAAATATAGAGTTGGCAGCGTTGATTCTGGCATCACCAACCTTGGACACATCACCAATAAATGAGACTGCACCACCCTTTATTTTTTAAAGATACGTTTAAAATAAAAGACTGAGTCCTTTTCTTGTAAAACTGCATCTGGACTTTTGCTGATTGATTAAAATAAATGTCATGGATACATCTGCTTATTGAAACCATCACTTTTCCATAAGCTTTTTGTTACGTGCATTGCCAGGATTGGACTGAAATGCCCCCAAGAAAGTTTGCACAGATCTTACACAAGCCCTTTGAACTCAAAACTGGAAATAGCCATTATATTTGGCTATGCAGCTAGCAATTACGGACTGTAAGAGAAATCACAATGCCACATTTAGTCCATTGTTAATTTACTTTGTCAAAAATAATAATTTGAAGCTTTTTTCATAACTAATCAAATTGCAAAGGTTTCAATTCAATTTCAATTGTCTCAACTCAATCGCAAACATTGGGAAACGGCACTCAAATGACTACGATTCTTTGATTCAACCGCGGTGGTTTGACTGCGAATGTATGCTTGCAGGCAACATTGATGACACGCAAGATAATGACGCTTAATATCAGCATTACACCATAACAGTAGAGAAGGCACAGGTGCCATCCCAGGTGATTCCAAATACAGGGAAAATATCGTCATTATCACATCATATTATCACGAAGCAGAGGGTAGCGCACTCTTTAGAGTGCAAAGCTCACGCTAAGAGACAATTATGTGGTTAATGAGCCAATGACTCTGACCATAAATGTGGGCTCGCACGCAAGTGGGGAACTCTTATTCTAGTTAGAGGATTTAAAGTTACGCAAGCTGATTAAGTGTATTAACCCCCGCTAAGGTCTACTGGTTGATTTTTATTGGTGATAAATAGGGTTGAAATGTAATCAGCCAATCAGAGACCGCGTAAGAAAGGTAAAGGTTTGTACTGACATATAGAAGGTCTATTTTGATTGGTTACTCTGAGGTTATATCATGCTACACTGTAAAAATGATTGATAACAGTTAACAAACACTTAAATGCGTTTATTTGTATACTTGACGTGTAAAAGTATACGAGGCGTTGTATACGATTAGCACTAAAACACAATTATTGACATTTTTATTATCGATTAACTAGTATTGTGCACATCATCGATTGAAATTCTTTTACATATTGGAATCAAAGCTACCTTTTTACAATTGTATGAATTTCACACAATGTCTGCAGGAAAATTTGTCAAAAATTTTGAACTATAATACTGTATGAAGAGTGGATTTCCAAAGGGGCTTAAATCCACTTTTGGTTGAGATGAGTTATTAGTAGAATGAGATAGAGAGTGAAAAAAAAAAAAATCTGACACTAATATCACATTTCAAGCATACTCTGTTCCAAAGTTATGGGTTTTGGCATTTTCTGGAAATTTCTGGCAAAGTTCAGACTTTTGAAAAAGTTTGACAAAAATATTGAACTTTTTTACATGAAAATTGTTGTTAGTATCATTCTTAGCAAAAATAATCCCCCATGAAAGGAAATTTTGGAAGTGGCATGGTGTTGAAAATACTTAAAACATAAAATTAGTGGTTTGACTAAATACTCAAATTATACCTTTTAGTACAAACTATACCTTTTTTTTAAATCCTTGTGACAAGATGAACACTTTGGTTACCTTTTACAGAAATCCAGTCATTTTTCATTTTGACCCCTGTATTATGAATTGTACCTCTCCTGGATTCCGCCCACACTTTCAGGGGGGGCACCCCGCTAAATTTGTTCATTAACCTTCCTAGAAGATAAATCCACTGAGAAATGATGCTCTGCTCTCCACGGTCACGGAATTGCTCCAAATGACCCAACTATGGTTGAGTGTGGCCCAATTGTTTCTAAAGAGAGATGGGCACTCCGTTCCTGTATACACAGGTCCGTCCCTTTACTTTGTTTATACTTTAGGGCCTTTGCAAATGATACATTATCCCCAGGACCCCCGATTTCACCGGAAGTGGTCAAAATGTTGGTGTCAGAAGAAAGCCACATTTTTCTCATTTACCCTGTGAAATCTTAGTATTGAAAGATGTTTGGTTTGGATGTTATGAGCAAAAGCGTGCCCATGCATTTTGGGCAACCAATATTAGTCTTACACAATGTTTTATGGAGCTTACAATATCATGTTTTTAGTGCTTATATCAAAATAGATTGAAATATCGGTGCGAACCTGGGGTATGAGGTTCAAGGTCAATTGATCAAGAGGAAAATTTTATATAATTTAGATTTCTACAATCACCATATTACTTTGCCAATTTCACTTGCTCTCTATGCGCTAGAACTCCTATGTAATGGGGAAGAACTTTTGAAATGTACTCAAACACGTCCCAAGAGTTTTCCCCTGTTGTTTTTAGAGGAATCATGATAACAGTGGCAGAAATACTATCCTTTGCTTCCCCTTAGAACCCCCATATTAACACTGCACAGGCCACCCCAAGCTTTTCTTTAACCCTAACCCGCACGAGTATCAATGAGATGCAATTACCCGTCAAAACTGGTCGGCAATTGATTCTCATTGCTTCTTGGACTTTAACAACTATTTGCTTTCGTGAAAATGACTCTCATTGCACCTCGGACCGTTTCCCCGCAGAAGGGGAATGATTCTCATTGATTCTCGGCCGCTAACGACTTTACGCCACTTACTCCGGTGCCGGAAAACGTCCGAGAATCAATGAAAAGCAAAATTTGTTTCTCAATGATTCTCGTACATCAAAATTTTTTTTTTAAAATGATTCTCGGACAATATTCGGGGAAACCCCCGGTGACGTGTTAGGGTTAATCTTGGGTACAGATTAAAAGCTGACATACAACTAAAGAATTTTATAAAAATCAGAAAACAAGAAAAAAAGAAATGTACATGGCCAAGACTTCATGTATGCTACACAATGCCAACCGACAAGGATGCCAGCAAAGAGCCCTCTATAGTCTTCAAAGTGCCACACAACAAGTAAATCGTTTTTTTGCAGAGACACTTCTACATTTATTGGATGAGGAAAACTTTCTGCATCCATACCTAGCAATAATTCAACAGTGCTTTATTAACTCCAACATATTTTTTATTAATATAAACCATATTTTCATTATAGGAATAATAAAGGAAATTGCTATATAAGCAGAGGGATTTTTCCCTTCATATAATTTCTCCCTAAGATTAATAAATAATATTGTATATACATAAGACAACATACATAAACCAAGTCAATGTTATCAGCTGTAGTAATCAGTCAAACCACACACAAAATCCAATCAAACTTATATGAAGAAAAGAACTCAACCATTTTGTCAAAAGGGGCATCTTGTATTTATTTTACCAGTATTTTACTTTCTTTTGCATTGGCTTTAACTCCTTCCCATAACTCTTATAGGGATAAAGGATGTAAACTTTACAGTGATTTATATGAAGAATACTTCTTTTGCTGTAATAAAATGTTTCACTGCAAAGCAAACCATGGGCAAGCGAAATCTTTTTAGTTTCATACAAATTGTTTCAAAAAGAGGGTATGATGTTGTAAAACTAAAAGACCACTATATGATGCCCATGTGATGTGTGATGAATGTGCGTATGAGTCTTGCCAAATGGAAGCATGATGCTGGGAGACTACATTGTGTAATACACCCATATAATATCCACTACGAGGTACCCATGTGATGTAAATGTGATATATGTGTAAGTCATGGTAAATTAATGTAGTATTAGAAAGCTAAATTAAATGACCACCATGGAATACCCATGTGATGTACATGTGATTATATGTGTGTATGAGTCTTGACAAAAGGAAGTATGATATTAGGAAACTAAATATGAGATACACCATCCTGTCATAAAAGGATGGCCATGAGATATCCATTGGGTGCCCATGTGATATATTTGCATGAGTCTTGCCAAAAGGAAGTATGATGTTGGGAAACTAAATATGAGATACACCCTTTTGCCATAAAAAGACTGCAATGTGATTATCCATGAGGTGCCCATGTGATGTACATGATTATGACTATGTTATGTGTGTATGAGTACAGGAATTAACAGTTTGAGTCTTTATGAGTTTTGCCAAAAGGAAGTATGATGTTGGGAAACTAAATATGAGATACACCCTTTTGCCATAAAAAGACTGCAATGTGATTATCCATGAGGTGCCCATGTGATGTACATGTGATTATATGTGTGTATGAGTACAGGAATTAACAGTTTGAGTCTTTATGAGTTTTGCCAAAAGGAAGTATGATGTTGGGAAACTAAATATGAGATACACCCTTTTGCCATAAAAAGACTGCAATGTGATTATCCATGAGGTGCCCATGTGATGTACAAGATTATGACTCTATGTGTATGAGTATATGAATTAACAGTTTGAGTTTTGGCAAAAGAAAGTATGATGTTAGGAAACTAATATGAGATACACCCGTTTGCCATAAAAAGACTGCATTGTGATACCCATGCAGTACCCATGTGATGTACATGTGATAAATATGTCTGTTATGAGACATGGTAAAAGGAAGAATGTTGTTAAGAAACTAAATATAAGATACACCATTTTGCTTTTACAAGAGCCAAACTGTGTTTTTTTTTTTTTTTGTTGCCTACCAAATGGGACATTATAGGCAAACAAATCCAAGTCTGGTTGTTTGACGAGAAAAAAACAATCAACATGCACTATGAAATGAGTAGCATTGCTGGCGTGAGGTTAGCATCATACATGTATGCCATGATTTCATGCCTGACATATGGCTTTAAAAATATCCATCGCTGAGGAGTCCGGCACAAGACAAGTAAACATTTGCCAACCTTAAAGTGGGTCAGCAGGCGCCCCTATGTGCAGCGGCTATATTCGGCGAATATAAAAGTAAGTTGTTTGTTTTAATGTTGCATCCATCAATTGTTATTCTGTTAATGTTTTAGGAATCGTTTTGTAAGAGTGCACTTTAATTCTTATAAAGATTTCTTAGAAATAGTTTTAGTAGTACTACTGGATCCTCAGCCCTGACCTCAGCACTCACTCAATCAAAACCTGAGTTTTTTGTTATCAGTTGAAACCTTGCATATTTTGTTCTCATCTTATCTGCAAAGTATTTTTGGTTGACTTCTTTCCGATTAATATGCTATAAGGTAAAATATGGATTGCTGGTAGTTACCAAAAATTGTTTATACAGTAATCTATGGACTGATGTAATACATGCATAATTACCGCTCAAATCAAATGGTACACAACCAATTTCTTCATGGGAGTACCTTTGAAGTACCTGTTAAGTAGCCACGGAGTACCCACCCGCATGGGTACCACATCAACCTTCCCATGCGGGATTACCTGCGTGAGTACTCCCATGCAAATGAGCTTTGAGCTCTGTGTGACTATTTTAGTAATTTTATCCATTATTTAACATTTTGGTCACATGTGTTTGATGTTTTTACACAAAATGTCATATATAGAGTTTTTTTGGTGATACTTAACTCAAAATAGATGATTCTAAGCTTGAAAATGATCAGAAAGTCCTAAACAACAATTGAATAATTATATAAATATAAAGGGAAACATAAGAAATTCTGGTGTATTTGGCCCTCAAGTAGGGAACTTTCAAATGTGTTGGCAAGACTTTGGCCTTCAGCTAATATAATTGAGAACCCCTGACTTAGTTGTAGGCACTGCAATCAATTAAGCCATTCACGGGGGTAGGTACCTTGGAGTAGAGCTAAGAGTACACATAGAGTAGCCTAAGCTCTGGGTTACACCGTGAGTAGGAATCTTGCTGTGTATGTTGGATTCTGATCGTGATCACCCTTTCTCATGAAACACAACACCAGGGGCTCAAATTCGCAGTGGCATGCAAGAATCTGATTGGATTCCCGCGAAAGGCTTTCATGGGAATCTGCAGATTCTCGCCAAAATCTTCTCATTTTCAAAATCGACAAAGAATTGAAAGTTGCAAGATTTAAATCATATACTCTTAATATTAGACCTTAAATAAATAATAAAAACACTGTACAAATGTATGGGAACTCAACTGTCTTGTTTTCTTTAATATTTTTGGTTGCTTAAATTGTACTAGTAACTAACTTTTTGTGACTAGAAATCTGAAATCACTGACACTGCACTTCACTTGAGTGCTGCTGCTCTGATAAAAATTTTCATCACAAAAAAATACTAGTAATATAAACTGAAATTGTATTTACAATTATTTCATTGCGATATACCTGTATGAGTCCTTTTGATTGAATGTTAGTTTACCCTAGGCTAGCTCACTGAGTTGCAGAAACTTGTGTGCATAAAATGTAAAACGAAAAGTGACCAGCTCAAGACATTCAAACACTATAGCGAACTCCAACTAACCAGTTTGCAATTATTCATTGTGATTATACACCTGTATGAGTCCTTTCTTGGCAAAGTTCAGACTAGCCCCAGCGCCAGCGCCCAAATTGTTTTGTAGAAACAAATATTATTTGGAGAATATTTGGAGAAAACTCCGATCATTTTTGCCGGTCATGTGCGTTTAAATGCCCAGGTCTGCAGGGTAAAAAATTTGTCTGCAGATGTCAACAAAACAATTTTATTTACCATAAACCTCAACGCACCAAATTGCGATTTGCTTTTACATGGGGTTATTTTTTATTATTGCATCATTTATAGTCCTAAATCGACCACTAAATTGAGAAAATATGCAATGTGCTCGGATTTTTCATTTTAAAAATATTCACAAAGGATAAGTATTACGTGAATCTGATTTGATTCCCGCGGAAAGAGTATGGCGAGAATCTTGCACGAATCAGATTCGGGGATTCGCGTCGAATTTGAGCCCTTGAACACATTGCATGTTGTAATTAACTGAAATACTGCAGCTCTATCTTTCTGTCAACAATTCAACAAATATTATAAATTGAGAGTAAATAGTATTGAATGGTATGAAACAGGGACGAATGTAAAACCAAGACATGAAATACCAATTCTTTCGGGGCTAAGACATTGAGAAAGCAGGGTGTAGTAGAGTATAAAAAGCTCAGCAACAGTGATTACTTAAAGGTGCTTGTTCCGGTCGTCTTTGGGACCCTGATTTTCCCATAAGTAGTATAAATTTTGATATCAGGTGAAAGGCTGTATTTTTCTCATTGTCATCCTGAAATTTCAGCTTTCAAATCCATTTCTTTCTCAAGATACAGATAAACAACTACCGTTTTAATGGTTAACCATCAATATTAGCAGAGTGGTGAATAGGGCGTTGCACTATGCATTATCACGTGTAGCATCAAAACCGCAAGTTTGTTTCCCACGCTACTTGATGGTCAGTGTGTACAAGTGCCAGGCTCTCATATTAAGTAGAGAAGACGATAGACAAAATCGGAACAAGCACCTTTAAAGGTATGGTGAAATCTCCCCCATTTCCATTCTGTGTGCGCGTTTGTATGAGTTTACGTGTGTACTTGTATGACATACTTAACACACACAAAAAATTCTTTTGAAGGAAGGTCCTTTTAAGTAGAAGAATGGGATTTATTCTGTGTTTGGCTTTATGACTGAGGACACGGTTCTTTGAAGACCTTGGAAATATAGGTCATACAAAATTCCCGACAAAAATGTGTGTGTTGTGTGCATGTGTATGTACACACATACATACGTATGTAAGTGTGTGTGTGTGGTGTGTGTGTGTGCATGCATGCATGTATGCAGGTGCATATGTGTGTGTGGGTTTTATGGGTAGGTGTGTAAGAGAGGATCTAGGGGTAAGGGTCATTTTTTAGCTTTCTACAAATTATCACAATTGATATTTACTCTTTCAAAAATTCTATAACTATGTGAAGACCTATTTTGTTTCAGGTTTGTACAATACAATGCACTCTTGGTCTTCAATCAAGGTATGTAATTAACATAACACATTAGATCAACGTGCAGTGTGAAGATTCATCAAGAAAAGTACAATGACAAACAACTACAGGACAAAAACTCCGAGGCATAATAACAATTAATTTGAACATTCCATGATGAAATATTGTTTTATTTACTTTAAAAAAAAAAATATTTATTTTTAGTAAAGTGAGGCAGTACACAAGTCCATGACCATATAACAACAGAAGATAATTTTCAAACTTGATTATGTTGGTTTGTACTGGGTTATGTGAGAAAAATTCTCAATTCTCGACAAGAATGGGCAGATTTGCAAAACAACATTTATGAAGAAGTCATTTAGCATTTCTGGGATTTGAATGGGCTATTTCACAGTATACGCATGTACAACAAAAATCCCCTACTATGTGCCTTGAGCTTGGTCAGTAATGGATCCCATTCGAACTAAATGGAACTTTTTTCTTTCGATGATCAGAATCTTCACAAAATACATGACTGTATTAGGAATTCCTGGTTGAAGTGGGGTCTACAAGCATGAATGGTTTGGGTAAGGACAGAAAAGGTTGGCCCATTTTCATCCTCTTCACTCAACGTGTACAGAAATCAGACATGTAAAAAAAACCGGGACATCGTACACACTACTACAATTTAAGTGGAACGAATTAATTGGAACAGATTTACTACAGCATCCCAGTAGGTTTTTTTTGGAACAGGGTATTATAAGTGTCTGAGTTGAACAAAGGTCTTAAGTCAAGAGCTGCCCATTTGTCAGGAAATTCCATTGCAACAACAAGACAATAGCTGGCGCCATTTGTCAGAAATTCCATGGGGTCTATTTGCAGCAAAACCCAAGCCAATTTATTTTAAAAAGTGAGAATTTTCTTTTATATAATCTAAAATGTAGCCTGAGCCAAGAGTTTTTAGCCCACCAGTAGCACCAACAGCCCAAAAAAGAACATAAACGATCGAAAAATAAGGTTTATTTGGCCCTCAATAATGTTGCTTGTGAAATTTGGACTGGGGAAGATATAGTAAGAAACCCTGGCTTAAACATAGCGTATGCGTAACTGCTTTGCAGATTTGAGAGAAAATACATCATTTGTATTCTCTCTATCCATAATCGGACAGGAGTATAACACGGTGACCTAGTGAGTCCTAAAATACAAACATTTGTTCATATATTTTAAAACTATAACACCAGGATTCACACTGAAATTAGAAAATAAGTTGTGTTGGGAAGATTCTATTTCTTAAACAAAAGAAGCTATAAGATCCAAAATGAACCCTTTAACCCTCGTCTACCGAAGGGGGGGGGGGGGGTTCCCCACTTCAGGTTTTTCGCCACGGCTGCTAAAAACACCTTTTTGGTGCGAATTTTTAATTGAATGGTCAATGTCCTGTTTACGCTCCTTTTAATCCAAAAACAAACATCCACGGGTATAAGGGAGGATACAGGGTGATCCCAACGTGATGGAAGGGGGGGGTGGTAACCACCCCCCATTGAGAGGGAGAGATTGAGAAGGTACCAAAATGCCTAAAAGCAAACACAGGAACATCACAGACACTTGATGTCTGGTCCACCGTAGATAGAGTATGGTCCTCCTTTTCATTGATACTCAAAATGAGTACACAATTTGACGTCATAAGTTCGCATGTCAGCCAAAACGGCCCATTTCCATATTAAACACACAGTGAAAAATTCAATTTGCGCCAAAAGGTTAGGGAAATCGATTTTTCATGCAGTTTTTGCTACTGGATGGGGAAAGACTAGTTTTATATAGACAGCATTTTAGAGCTATATAAGGTGTTGGAGTCGCTTAAAATTGAAAAATAGTCAATTTCCACCCCTATATTCAGTATTTTCGTACTTTCCTCAACATATGACGTCATGGTTGGACTGATAATGGGGATGTAGTACTTATTTTGGTAACAATGGAAAGAAGAAACTCTAAGCTATCCGTTGTGGTTTTTTTTACCAATTGAGAGGAATCGGGAGTTTTAACGAAAAAAAATCAACGGGGGGTGGTAACCCCCCCCCATTCGGCAGTTTGTGTTACAAAAAATGGCTCTAGGTAGACGGGGTTAAGAACTTTGAATTAACCAAGTCAAAAAAAATCTCAAACTTGCTTGAGATATAATCTGGGGTGAAGCAAAAACAAAACCAACTCCAGTGAAAAAAAACTGTCTTCATTTTTTGCTTGACCAGGTCAAATTATTAATTAATCAGACACGCAAGCCGACAAGAGTGCCACATAAAACACTCGCTTGTTATGCTAGCAATCCACTATCAAGTATTCTGGAGGGATGGGCATCTTACGCTGATTAATTGTTTGTGATTTGGGTGGTGTTTGCCGACTCGGGGATAAAAGGGAATATTTCACACTACAAAATGTTCATGGTCAGACGCAAGCACAAGGTGGGGGAGGAACTCCCTTATTGGGTTTGGGGTTATGCACAAATTAAAATTAAGGACCCACACCCCATTTATTTTCAACTCACCACAACTCACTAACCCCTTCGCCACATTTTGCACCATACCAATTTTTTATAATCTTCTACCCTTAAAACAGTGTAAATCTGACAAAAATACCCCAAATCAGGCTAAAATCATGAAAAATGACAATAAACTTTCTGGCAAAAAAAATTGATTCAGTTTTTAAATACAAAGTGTTCATCCTTGTACTGAGAACTTGAAGACAAGAGCGGTCTAGAACCACAAGTCTCGCTGCTTTCGGGTTATAGCTGTAAGACAAAGAGCAGCACACCAATTGGCAACTGTATGAGTACAGGGTAGTGTCCCATAAAAAGTTGTGCAAGCAGATACATACAGTGGAGGATTGCAGATAGCCCCTAGCAAACACCCCACCACCCCCTCACTACCCAAACCGAAACCCTCCCCATCAAACCACAACCAAAACAGCAACATCACCCACCAAAAACCTGCAACACCCAACCCCCTACCCAACAATACAATAATACCACAGCCCATCCCCAACAACCGAAACACCCCAGCCTCCCAAAGTCCCGCACACCACCCCCTCCCCAACACCCCGCAACACACACCCCCTCCCCAAACACACCCGCCACACCCCACCCCCTACCAAACCACCCACCCGCTCCCAACACCCCACTGCTCCATGTAATGCAGAAATAGTGATCATTCCTATGTAGTTTAAGATCTACAGCAATACGAATATTTAATCAATGCATCAGAAAATGCCCCATTAATTGGCCAAAAGGTTAGGGAAATCGATTTTTCATGCAGTTTTTGCTACTGGATGGGGAAAGACTAGTTTTATATAGACAGCATTTTAGAGCTATATAAGGTGTTGGAGTCGCTTAAAATTGAAAAATAGTCAATTTCCACCCCTATATTCAGTATTTTCGTACTTTCCTCAACATATGACGTCATGGTTGGACTGATAATGGGGATGTAGTACTTATTTTGGTAACAATGGAAAGAAGAAAACTCTAAGCTATCCGTTGTGGTTTTTTTTACCAATTGAGAGGAATCGGGAGTTTTAACGAAAAAAAATCAACGGGGGGTGGTAACCCCCCCCCATTCGGCAGTTTGTGTTACAAAAAATGGCTCTAGGTAGACGGGGTTAAGAACTTTGAATTAACCAAGTCAAAAAAAATCTCAAACTTGCTTGAGATATAATCTGGGGTGAAGCAAAAACAAAACCAACTCCAGTGAAAAAAAACTGTCTTCATTTTTTGCTTGACCAGGTCAAATTATTAATTAATCAGACACGCAAGCCGACAAGAGTGCCACATAAAACACTCGCTTGTTATGCTAGCAATCCACTATCAAGTATTCTGGAGGGATGGGCATCTTACGCTGATTAATTGTTTGTGATTTGGGTGGTGTTTGCCGACTCGGGGATAAAAGGGAATATTTCACACTACAAAATGTTCATGGTCAGACGCAAGCACAAGGTGGGGGAGGAACTCCCTTATTGGGTTTGGGGTTATGCACAAATTAAAATTAAGGACCCACACCCCATTTATTTTCAACTCACCACAACTCACTAACCCCTTCGCCACATTTTGCACCATACCAATTTTTTATAATCTTCTACCCTTAAAACAGTGTAAATCTGACAAAATACCCCCAAATCAGGCTAAAATCATGAAAAATGACAATAAACTTTCTGGCAAAAAAAATTGATTCAGTTTTTAAATACAAAGTGTTCATCCTTGTACTGAGAACTTGAAGACAAGAGCGGTCTAGAACCACAAGTCTCGCTGCTTTCGGGTTATAGCTGTAAGACAAAGAGCAGCACACCAATTGGCAACTGTATGAGTACAGGGTAGTGTCCCATAAAAAGTTGTGCAAGCAGATACATACAGTGGAGGATTGCAGATAGCCCCTAGCAAACACCCCACCACCCCCTCACTACCCAAACCGAAACCCTCCCCATCAAACCACAACCAAAACAGCAACATCACCCACCAAAAACCTGCAACACCCAACCCCCTACCCAACAATACAATAATACCACAGCCCATCCCCAACAACCGAAACACCCCAGCCTCCCAAAGTCCCGCACACCACCCCCTCCCCAACACCCCGCAACACACACCCCCTCCCCAAACACACCCGCCACACCCCACCCCCTACCAAACCACCCACCCGCTCCCAACACCCCACTGCTCCATGTAATGCAGAAATAGTGATCATTCCTATGTAGTTTAAGATCTACAGCAATACGAATATTTAATCAATGCATCAGAAAATGCCCCATTAATTGGCCAACATGCATTTGGATCCGAATTTGATTACACAAAAAGATGAATGCAAGACTAGTCTTTCATGTAGTGAAGGGATTTTGCCTATCCGATTTGTACTTTCAGTTGTACAGGCACATTATGCATGGTTGCGGTAGCGTATCTTCCCTCGCCTTTCACATGAGGGTTCGGGTTCGTTCTCCCAAAGGGGCTCGTTATCGGTGGCTTTAAGTGAATTGGTTTCTCGATCCATACTCGTATCCAGCAGGTTTTCTCCGGGTACTCAGCGTTTTACTCCTGCTTCTAAAATCGAGCTTTGGCATAAATGTGTTCTGATATGGTATTTGGTTTTCTCTGATGTGATGAGCGCCTTTTCATGGCAGCCGCACAGCGCCTGATCACGTTGACGTGGATATGTCGCGCGTAAAAATACAAATTCTTATTATATTATTATTAATTAGCTCATTTAAATACCTAAGCCGCATATTACTACTTCAATGGCACAATGATGCGCACCATAACAGGCTTCATGCAGTGATGGAATGGTTGTGTAATCCGAGTTTGGTACCGTGTAAAAAATATAGCAATTACGCAGATTTTATGAATTATTTGCATACCTAATTAAACCTAAAATACGCCCCCCCAAAATCTAATCAGGTCGAATACTCTTCAACCCGCTTCCCTACACAAAGTTAACAGAATTATATGCCTTACGGAAATCTAGATAACTTGTACACATAGTTTTTTTTCTTAATTATTGCAAACCAAATGATTCACACAAAAGAGGCATGCCATCGTATTCTTTCAGGCAGCCCGCAGGAATTTTGCCTATCCGATGTACTGTTCAAGAGATTACAGTAATTACGCAGATTTAATTAGCTTTTTTTTTTTTTTTTTTTTCATTTTTGGGGCCCCATTATAGAGCCGCTATACACACACTTTCAAAATTTAAAAAAAAGACTGTGCACCATGATAGCTTTCATGCAGTGAAGGAATTTCCGTCTATCCTAGTAAGTTCTCAAATTATAGCAATTACGTCTGTTTTGCAATTAATTAGCTCATTTGCATTACTTAATTTGCCCGAAATACGCCCGAATCTAATCAGTTCGAGAACGTTCCAGCCCGTATCCCTTCCACCAAGTACCTCATTCTACGCAATTTTTTTTTAAACGGAACTCAAGAAAACTTGTACACACGACTTGCGGGGAAAATTTTCGGAAATTATGCCACATTAGATATTAATTAGCATATTTACGCCCCAAAATCTAATCACGGTCGAGAACTAATGGACCAGCTTATTCCACCAAGTACATCACCGTAGCCTACGGAACTCAAGGAATAAATCGTTACACAAGCACTTTGAAAAATGGGACGGAGTGGGGCACAAGGAAGCATGACAGACAGACAGACACACGACAGACAGACAGAAAAACAGTGATTACTAAGATTCTGCCGAACAAAGTTCAAGGCGAGACAAAAACAGTGGTGTTGTATTTTTCACATCATATTGGGAATTCAAACAATATCTCACAAAACAAAAAAAGACAATGTCATGGTCTCATAAGTTAGAAGAAAATAACAGTGTTCATATTCAGGCATGGACAAAATTTGAATTAATTTCACATTTTTTTGTAATATTGGATTCTTTCATTGGAGATAGCCAGTACACGCAAGTGTTGGGGTGAGAAAAATTAAAATAAACAGACAATTTACACGTTTTCGGCTTTCCGCTTGCTATATTCAAAGAATATACGTTTATTCAAAGAATATGTCTTATCACTTGACCTCACATGACCTTTGACCTTGGCATATGACTTTTGACCTCATCAACAAATGAGGAATCCCATGTTGCACCTAAGACTTAAGTTAGAACTTCAACTTTTCAATAGAGGTCAATTTTACATTTTTAGCTTTCCCCTTTTGGGGAATCTTGCCCCCCCTCTCTACCCCCTCTGGAATTGGTTTTCTGCACACACACCAATTTACAGTAAAAACATCATATGCCTATATTGTACTACCAAACTTTCCCCCCGGAAATATATGTGCCCCTCCCCTGAAAAACAGCTGGTTACGTCACTGTACAAGGCAATGCCTGAAACTAAGGTCTTATTCTTAAAGGTCCATGACCCCAGATTTGTGGTCAACATTTCGGTATCAGAAGAAAGCTGCTATTTTTCTCATTTACCCTGTGAAATCTTAGGGCTAAAAGATGTTTGGTTTAGATGTTACGATTGAAGATATGCTCCATTTTGGTCGACAATATTAATTTTAGACAGTACTCTACAGGGAAAATTACGTTAAGCTCTCACTTCAAAACGGATTGAAATATCGGCGTGAAACTATACAGATGGGGTTTTGGGGTGAAGGCCATTCTTTCAAGATGAAAAATCTATGCACTTAAATCGGGTCATCCCCCTTTTAGGGACTGGGTACTATATTTGGGATTTGACCTAGTGAATCCGACACTTTGGCAAATGATGAGTATAACCATTTATGTATGCTACTCAATTTACACCACATCAGAAAACATTCTTGGTGCTTGCAGCAATTAAGAATAAGACATTTTAATTGCAGGACTAGGTACAAAAATTATTCACCCTTTACCAATTTCACTGGGTATCATTCTTACCCAGAAGTAAACAGAATGAGTGTGTAAGTAACACAGCGATGATCAAGATAGAAATAAGTGATTTACTCAAATGTTTAATGTTTAACATATTAAAGGTGAAAAAGAGAGTTTACACATATCAGGTGTCCTTAAAAAATACGAAAGTAATGCTTTTGGGACCTGACCGTAAGCTTTCCATCAAAAATATCCCCATCTAAAAGGATTAAGCTGAGAAATGTTTCTTTGGTACAAAAATTGTGAAATTTCTAATTTCGTATAGGAGCAAATACGAAATTCAGCCTATATTTTATATTGAAATATAAGCAAATCAAAATTGCCTTTTTTTCTCTTTTTTTAAGGCATTTCTGTAGCCAAATACAAGCCAAATACACTATTGAGTGTCTAATCTATGTGAAATTACTATTATGACACAATATTGGGTGCCTCAAAATCTTTCGTTGCACCTTTAAGTTTAGATAGTTATCAAATTGTTAATATCCAAAAGTAACCCGTGTTTGAATTAATGATTTTCCATTATAAGGATAACCTTTAAAAATTATACATTCATGAAAGGGGATTTAATGAGGAATTCAAACATGTGGAAAATTATTGGCAGGATCAAAATGAGAGTAATGGATCTTAAAATATATTATTAACCGTATTATTAACCTTCAAATGTCAATAAAAATTCCACAGGTATAACATGTGTCAGATATTTAAATTCCTTAGATTTTACCAACATGCTCACTATATTTGGATTGCTCATAAGATTTCCTTTCAGAAAACGTATACTTTTAGCTCACTGGCAACTTGAAAATGTGAGATTTTGAATATTGGATATGTACCGCTCAGGATGGCAAGTTCAAAATGCATGGACCCCATGCATACACTTCAGGAAGTTGATTTTTCCAGATATTTTTTTTTAAAGTAGTAAACATTTTCAAAGAAAGACCACAATTTCATAACAATTTCAGCATATGTTCACTCAAAAGCACCAATTTGGAGACCTGTAATTTTTGAATACTTTTTGTTCTCATCACAAGACCCCTTTTAATACATGTGTGCCATCTGCCTTTTCAGGTCCCAGACTCACATGCACCTATATCAATTTCATAGGTATTTGATTAGATATTTGCTGATTAACCAAAATTAAAAATGCACAGACAATTTTTGTATAGGCCTATGAAAGGCAATGCCAATTTAATGAAAACAATCCCTCAAAAAAAAAACAACTTTCAGAGCACTGATCTAAACAACTTCCATAAAGCTAGGGATTACTATCTTTTTATAATCGTATTCTTTAATTCTGGGACACTGTGTACGCACAGAGAGCATGACACAAGCGTTCATGCATTCAACTTACGCACGACTATGCCCTATTGCGCGTGCATTACACGCGCTATATTGCCGTTGTCAAGGGAATTGGAACCTACGCTTCCAAGGCAAGGATACGCGCATACGCGGTGTTTTGGTAGTTCGTGTCCCAGAATTACGATTATAGTAACATGACTTTCCACTAAAGGTGCAACGCAGAGATTTTGAGGCATCCAAAATATTGTGTCATAATAGTAATTTCAAATAGATTAAACACTTAATAGCTTCTGGCCTGTATTTCGCTACAGAAATGTCTTAAAAGAGAGAAATGGCGATTTTGATGTGCTTTATTTCAAATGTAAAAAAAACAAACAAAACATCCTAGGCTGAATTCGTATTTGCTCTATACGAAAATTAAAAATTTCAACAATTGTGGGTACCATAGAAACATTTCTCGGCTAATCCTTTCAGAGGGGATATTTTTGATGAAAAGCTTACATCAGGGCAAAAATCACTACTTTCGATATTTTAAGGGACCACCCGATATGGAAATCTCTCGTTGCACCCTTTAACCACAGGGTTTCCAAACTTTAAAAAATACAGTGCAGTCCCGAACCCCGAGTTGTTCAACTGCCGTTAGCGTTTGTGAATGGGGCCAAAGGTCACATGAGATCAAACCAAAATGTCACCCCACCCCGCCCTACTTATCCACCAAGTACAATATCATAGCCCTTAAGTAAACTCATTTACGGCCATGCAATACAGTAAAGGGTTAACATTTTGAACACAGACACACAGATACACAGAACATCTGACCAGATTAATACTTATGTGTCTTCTGCAATTCTTGCAGACGACACAAAAAATCAAGCTCTCTTTGAAATTTCAAGATATCTATGCCTCTTCTTGGAAGGCATCGACAGTAGGCACTGCACCTGCAATGTCTCAGATAAGCTAAAATAATAGGTATGGGGGTATGAGAATAACAGTCAGTGCATTATAAGGGGTTATCTTTTCAACAAGGTTGTCCGTAATTAATACCCCCATTTCAATTTGCAAATTAATACATAAGCACACGGACGTCTACATCATCATATTTTTCAATGATTGATGACGGCTGTGTAATGATGATAATGTATAAATTGATGACATCAAAAACCTCTTCTAAATTGAATCTTTACGATCACTGCAGATTCAAGTGCAGCCGTACTTAAATAACCATTCTTTTAACTATGCATTTGTTGGAATGATAAAAGCGAGATGTACGGCTCGCAAAGATGAAGAGAATGAGACGCCAAATTATTAATATACTTAATTGAATAGAGAGGAATTATTGTGAACAGATTATAGCCACTACAGAAGGCCCTAAAAATATATGTTGTTTTTGTGTTAATTGCGTCAGAAACCAAAAGATTAAGGATCTAGAGGCTCATACATAAGGTACTACATCTTGAATTTTAATTGGACTTGCCAAAGAATGGTGATGGATGCTGATGAGGAAAAGATTTATGGTTTGCAGAAAATATTCTGTGGACCCCTATCATCGTTTGTAAACTCATTCATTAATGCAAACATGAACAAAATTTTTGGTATGGGAGTGTTGCAAGAATACATCTCTTTGGGGAGAGAGTACCAGTTCCAAAAAACATAATTTATTTCATTCTAACAGATTTATAATTATGATAGTAAATCTTCAACCTATTTTTTTTTTATCTTATGGCTTAAATACATTGAGAGGATGGCCTCACATGATGTAAAAAAAAAATTGAAAACTGTATGACGCAAAAAAACATTACACAACACCAAGTAACGTTGATAGGAGTGAATGCATGTAACAAAACGAGGTTATGATGCGAGAAGTCCGACCTTAGAAGCAATACTAGAACATTTTTTGCAGAGCACCCCCAATTTTCAAAAATTGAGATTTTTCATACATGGTAGTAATAATAAGCATAAAATTGCGTACTAACAAGGCGAACTCGTATTTACGCGATGCGTTTAAATATGTCCCCGCTGATTCGCGATCACTACATGCGATAAATGCAACTACACAACCCAAATCACGCAACACCCCACCCCCTCCACAACACCAGGGAAAACCCCAACCCACTCAACAACACCCGATAAAAACCCTCACCCCACCCAACACCACGCAACACCACACCAACACCCACCCCGCCCCAAAAACCCCGCAACTCCCCAAACACTCAAACAACAACCCCACCCCACCCCTCATTAACACCCCAAACACAACCACCCCAAACCCCCGCAAACACCCCACCCCACCACAATACCCCGAACACGCCTCCCCTTCCACAAACACCCAGGCGACACCCCATCCCCTCCACCACACCCCGCAACACCCTACCCCCTCCCAACAAACATACCCCCTCCCCCAATACCCTACCCCCTCCCCAACCACTCCTACCCCCGCAACACTCCTACCCCCTCCCCAACACTTTTCCTCCATGCCAAGCACCCACAAAACCCCCTCACCTAACACCATGGCAAACCCCCACCCCCTCCCCAACACCACTGCAACACCCCACCCCTCCTTGACGCACCCCACCTCGCCAGTTACACCCCACCCCCTCCCCTCCCCCAACACCCCGCACGCAACACCTAATCCCTCCCCAACACCCCACCCCCTCCCCATGGCCATAGTAGTCTCAAGTAGCGAAGGAAATTTTGCCTATTGACGTACCGTTTCAGAGATACAGCAATTACACATATTTAATAGCTCATTTGCATACCGAAGCCGCTGGCCGCACCATATCACATACTTTCACATCGCAAAAAAAGATGTGCACCATGAAAGGCTTTCATGCAGGGCAGGATTTGAGTATCCAATGTACAGTGTCAGAAAAATAGCACTTATGCTAAGTTTTGCATTAATTAATTAGCCTCTTTGCATACTCAATTACCAATCACATGTACAGTTTACTAGCCCAATTATCAATGCAACTGTGGGCAAAAAGCTCAAATATTTGGAAAAAAATGGGATAGCCCGTTGACAAATGCTAGTATTGCTTTAAAATAAAATCCAATGAATCATGTTAAAATCATCAAATCGATTCCCAGGTTGTATCATCAAAATCGATCCAAACAAGAACAATGAAATGGCTTACATTTTCACGGCTTTTACGAATAAGGTTATAGCCCAGAGGTTCTCAATAGGAGGCCCGCGGGCCAAATCCGGCCCACCAACCATTGGTTTTTGGCCCTCGACTTGCTCTAAATTATAAAGGTAAACATAAGAATTTCGGGTGTATTTGGACCTCGAGTAGGGAACTTTCAAACATGTTCGGCATTCTCTGGCCCTTCAGCTAATATAATTGAGTAGCGGTACAGAGAAAAGGGAATATTGGACCAAATATTACAAGCAATGTCACATCTGTCACATGGCTGTCTTTTGCTTTAGATGTTACACAGAGCATTGCATCCACTGGCTTTCAACAGAAGTTGCAACTGAGCATGGGTTAGGAATTCGGAATACAAAATATAGCATTCCATGCTGTAACAGCTATATCATCTGCCATCAGAGTTTGTGAATGGGGTCAAAGATCATAGGGTTCATCAGAGGTCAATCTGTGTACAACCTATATGAGTCTTGGGCCACTGGTTCTTTTCACTGATTATGAAGTTAATTGAGCAATGGATAAAAGAATATGAGTGCAATAAGTGCAGGGTTAACATTTTTACCACACACACACACATACTACCAAAATTCCTATGTGCTGCTCTGCTTGCACCTGAAACTATGAGCTAGTAAAATCTCAATTCCCTTGGCACAGTTCAGTAGCTTTCATTCACCAATGTATTTAGAAAATACACCCCCTGGTTTTGGGGTATGATATATGATACCCAGATCACACAAGGTCAGTTCATGTCAATGTATGTACAAGTACAACCCACTGAACTGTGTCCTTGGTGGATTAGCATATTGTAACTCATAGTGTGAGCACAGCTGTTTGACCCCATGCAAATGGGGGGGGGGGCTTACGCATAAGGTTGTTAAGACCCTCAACTTCAGCATCGTTGTAACCCAAAAGACCCCATATTTTGTTTTTAAATTTCACCCAAAGACCCCATGGATATTTCTGCAAATTTTACCACTGTCACCCAAAGACCCAATTTTGGGGTGAAATTTTTCTCCCAAAGACTTCTATTTTTTGAAAAATTTGCAAATAATCTCACAGACAGACCCATTTTTTTTGAAAAAAAAAAAATCCAGAAAAACCTGTTTTGGAGCAATTTGGCCATCTCTCACCCAAAGAGCCCTATCTTTGGAAGTCTCCTGTCACTGAATGCCCCTGGCTTTACCTTACACCCATATCTACCCCCTAGTCTATAGTGAAGTTTTAGGTTCACCTTGAGATACAGTCCAGTAAATCCAAGACTGTGTCTGAGACCAACAAACTACACCCAATCACAAAACATCATTGAACTGAATTGAATGCAAGTGGCAAGGCCTACAAGTGTATAAATAACAAAGTCATTCAACACCGTGTGGAATGCACTTGAGTGCACACACAGCTCTGGGCAGGACTACAGTCAGTTCGTAACTATGAATGCAGAAGTTACATGGTTTCTGTTTGGCTGCTGGCAAGCCTGCTGCCATTATTTATTGAGTTATCAATGGCAAAGCCTGTCTGTGCATGCCTCATATAGGCCTACAAATAGCAAGTGGATTGCATTATTTATCCCCATTGCAACACCATTGACAGAGCTAATCCCTGCTTAATTAGTGCCGAACAAATAGTAGAGATAGTACCAGAGTACATGTACTGCGTACTGTACAAAACATGAAGCACAACAGATAGTACTTGGTCAACACTTCAATTCCACCAATGAAACAGAGGTTTTTCTATAAAGTGAATTTAGGGGGGGCACCCCCATTGCTGTACTTTTTCAACACTTCAATTCCACCAATGAAACAGAGGTTTTTCTATAAAGTGAATTTAGGGGGGGCACCCCCATTGCTGTACTTTTTCAACACTTCAATTCCACCAATGAAACAGAGGTTTTTCTATAAAGTGAATTTAGGGGGGGGGGCACCCCCATTGCTGTTCACAAAGGACCAGTCAATAGTCACTAAATAACAGCAGACTTATCAATAGGTGGAGGATGTTAACCTTATGGGCCCTCCAAAAAGTCAAAATGGAAAGAGTTCCACATGTACCTCCTTAATCTATTTTTCATTTATGGCCTTACAATAACTAGTACCCTAAGGCCAAAAATTAAAAACAAAATTGTTACCTGTAGACCTTCAAAAGGGGGTACATATGGAACTCTTGCCGTTAAAATTACCTGTTTTCATCACTATATTCACTATCACCATAAAAATGCTTCAAATGAGTACAAACAAGCCTAGTCTTAGGTCAATGGTTTTTGAAGAAGGCTTCCTAAGTTATGTGGGAAGCCATCTTAAACTAAAGCCTCTGACACACATGTGTAGAATCTACCACTAATACCAGAGTTCAAAGGGCTAAGTTCAGCTACTTACCAATTCAACAGCTCCTCTCTTGATAATACCTTGTTATTCTAGGGATTGCCGACATCGGAACATCTCACCGAGCACACACACATTGACATTTGCAATGATGCTTGTTTATTAAACTGCCATAAATGATCCAGAGAGAAGAACGCACACACTCCCCGTCTTTACACAAATCAAGAACGCAAATGTCACCGATCGCTTATCTAAACCGGGTCACTTCCCGAACTAAACAATCAACAACAACAACAAATCCCGCAATAAATCGTTCCCTCTCGTGAACGGCAATCAACACTCCAATAAAAAGCCTGTACTGTCAGCGCGTCTTCTTTTGCCCAATTTGGGGAGTGACAAATGATCGTCACAGCAAACACTCCCAGACTTTTTTCATCTAACAAAATTGCTGTACCAGACGATTGATACAGGTGATGTCTTTGATGCGACGCGAGAGAGGGAGCAACGAGATGGAGACAGAGGTGATCTGCGGTCGCTCAAAGTCACTTTGCGAAAAATGGTTCACATCTGCTCCTTTCCCCTCTCTACGATCACGACATCCTCAGCACACTCAATTCTAATTACCAGCAGGTGATACGAGAGGGTCAGAACACCTGGCGATAATAAGCGGGGAAAATGTCAGGTGCTATCCATTGTCCCAATCAGAAAGCAATTACGGGGAAGGAGATCAAATCCAAAGACGAGTCTCCTCTCTTCTTCAATGAGGCAAAGCTCTGTGGCCACGGCCCAATGCCACCCGTCTATCTTCAATGAAGACGCATTCCAGATGTTACTTTTACAACTCTTAACTAATTGGGGAAGGGGGCAGAGGAAAGAAATTAGCCTAGTTTTGTTCTGTTGTTGACTACAGACCGACCAAAATAGTTCAGGGCAACACTAGCTCAGGCACAAGTCTGATGGGAAACTATAGAATGCAAGATTAATTTCTCATTCATAATTGAAATTGCCATGTATGATTGATAAAGCAGCCTAATAGGAACTACCATGACCTATATTAACTGTGAGCTTGTGACACGGGACCGTGTACAAACATACGCACTAGGATGGTTGAAGCTGATAAACTACCGACATCGTGACTCAAATAAAACAAGTCGCCAATGCCCATCCCTGCCCTAAAGGATTCATAAACTTGTTCAACTTAACATTCAAATCCGTATCACATTTAATGTACTTTATTTCCATTCCTCGTTGCAATTAAAAATTGATTAAAAAGCGGTCAATAATTCAGCTCCCCAGCTCCTTCCCTTACATCGACTTCCACAAAGCGTCTCCGTCTTGTAAAGTGTTTGACAATTAGACGTGGTCCCTATGGAAACTTCTGCAGTGGGTGTTCAATGCACCGTTCACAATATAAATACATAACACCATAATGCTGAGGTAATTAGCCCCATTTTCAGTGCCGACTCATTACTATTTGACACTTTTCTTAAATGCATCTAACACGAGACCCCAAGATCCCTCGGCTAGTGCCCACCTCCGACCCTCTCCCTTACCAAATCCAGGGATCTGCTGCCCTACTAAGAGGGGGATTCCCAGTCTAGTCCCTGTGTGGATGTTAGTATGTGACTCACATGCAGAAAGATGTGAACCGTAACTGCATTACCAGTATGACATGTGTCGATGACGGGCAGGGTTGACAACCCTACAAAATATCAACATCTGATATTTCAATTCCGATGTTAGCCACCATCTTTTCTCCATGTGTGTGTATTCAAACTGGGCCAAGATCCTCGCGTCAACTTGTTATTTAATAACATTTACACTCCCTACCCATACAAACCAATATGGAAGCCATCAGTCGGTTACCCCCACAACATTTCTGGCATTGTTTCTGACTATTTCTCTGCATACTAGGACGCCATAACTTCTCATGTGCCACACTAACTTTCAACAGCATCCATTACCAGAATAGGATGCTCACGATCTGCCGGGGTCAAGATGGCCATCCCCTTTTCTCTGCAGAAGTCAGACTGCCCCTTCTCTTTCTCTGTGGATATCTGTTTTACTGTCTCAAGCATATTTCATTCATCATAAGATGAAACATGACCTATGATAAAGTACATTGAGATAACACTACGGAAGGTCAAGGTCATAATGCAACCCTAGGGTAAATAATATTTACTAAATATACTATAGTAGCTCTAGTGTATTTCGGCACAACTTGGAACTTCTCCTGTGACAAAAAACTCAAAGAGACATAACCCTAACCTTATGAACTCATCTTATATCTAACTTTGTAATGTCTGTCTAAATCTTAAAGGGATTAGCAGCGATAATGCGAGAGAATCGAAAAAATGTGGAAATGCATGATTTTAACTTATAAATCAGGGATAAGTGTGTACAATTCCATATAACTGCTTTACTGAATGTAGAAAAAACCACCAAATAGTGACAAAAATGAAGTATTTGAGGAAATTTGCCATACCATCTCCCGCAAATAGATGTACAGCGACGGCGTCTCAAAATCTGCACTACACAGCTGTTGGTGGTTTACATACATACAACCATCAGTACAGAATAAACAAGATCAATAATGTTGGTGTTTTAGGTCAACTTTAATTGATCATGGTTCACAAACACGCTGAAAAATCTGTGATATTCGGGGAAAAGGCTTTCTTGATCTCAGGTCGGAATTTTGATACGCCGTATGAATTTAGAATCAGATAAAACGTACTTCCTTGTCTTTTAATACAAGGATTTGTCAAGCCAACCACTTTGCAGGTTATGTTCGCATATCCATGCCGTACCAAAAATATAAAATATGAATTTTGGATATTTTTCGATGTTTCTGATTAGCAACATCCTGATAATCCCTTTAACCCTTACTTAGCATCAACCCGGTCCTAAATAAAACATTTTCTTAATACGGGTTTTTCAAAGTTTCTAAAAGAACCCTTACCCTGCAGGCTTCACAAAACAAAATAAACGCACTGCGATGAGAGGAGAAGATGGGCATGAATCAAGAGGGAGTCAGTAGTTACAAGCACATTTTTTTAAAGTGCCCCCAAAAATCATCACATTTTGATGAGAAGATTTATATAACACTTGTGTTGGGGGTAATTGGTCAAGTAAACTATACCTACACAGCAAAATTCCTTACCTCCACAGTGTACCCCATAGCTTTGGGCTCCTCCATTTGTACTCTTACTCTACGCGAGGGGTACAACCTTGATGCATTATTGATGCAGTCCACATTAAGTAACTTGTGAATACACAAGCCACTGGGTGGATAGCACTTGTTTACTTAGCAGTACCCATCCTATAATGTACTCCTGCAGTGGCCTGCTAGGTGACTGCAAGGTACCCATATAAGCCACCAGTAGTGGAGTATCACTGCAGCTACTGCAAACGGGAGTACCTTCACACAGGTACTCCCCCCTACCAGCTTGTCCTAGTATGCAGCCAACTGTGGACCATAGAGGGCGCCAAACATTTCATTGTTGTTTATGCAAGCCACTGGTGGATACATTTATTTACTTATGCAGTACCCATCCTATAGTGAACTCTGCAGTTGCCTGCTAGGTGACTGACAGGTAAACCCATGTACGCCACCAGTAGTTGGAGTATCACTTGCAGCTACTGCAACGAGGGTACTTTCACAGGTACTCTCCAACCGGCTGCCTAATAGGCATTACTTTGGACCATAGAGGGGGCCACCAAACATTTCATTGTTTATGACTTTCTCTGATCATTTTTCAAGCTTAGTAACTCCTAATTTGAGTTTTGAGCAACACCAAAAAACCCATATTTGACATTTTGTGTACAACATAACATATGGACCAAATGTTAGATATGGATAAATTACTAAGAAATAATCACGACAGAGCTCAAGCTCATTTGCATGGAGTAACCCACGCAGGTACTCCCGCCTGGGGTGACTAGTGGTTAGGCCATGCGTGTTTACTTAAGTGGATGATTACCCCCACTTTTGCAGCCAGCCCGATGAGGTACTGTCACACAGGTACTCCCCGAAGAATTGGTTGTGTATGATTGTATGCTAAAAGCTAGCAAATGTGTGTCATAAAGAAGGGATTCTTGTAATTAGATTGGGGTATCCGTCGTTATAATTCAACAACAAGCACTGAAGGTAATTCAATTCTGTCTTATCGATTAAGAAAAGCATCAATCTCACAAAATGATCCTATGTTGACTTACAATGAACAATGGAACAGCTAATGGAATAAGCATTGACATGTATGCGCTATTTCCCTCCCGGCTATTTTCATTTGGAATGACATTTTTAGTGGCCTTGTGAATTATTATCAGGATCCGATATAAAGGCCATGCCGGCCCGATCGCTAATACCCTCGTCCCCAGGACCCCCCATATTTTTTACTGGAAGTGGTCTAAATTTTGGATAAAAAAGCAATGAAAGCGACTATTTTTCTTCTCATTTACCCTGTGAAAATCTTTACGGCTCAAGGGATGTTTGGTTTGGATATTATTAGTGAAAATATGCCCCATTTTGGTCGAAGTCCATATTAATTTTACCACAGTACTCTATGGATTTTTTAAAACAACATCATGTTTTGAAGCTCTCACTTAAAAAAGGTGAAATATCGGAGAGGAAACTTTAATAGATGGGGTTTTGGGGTGAAGGCATTCTAACAAGATGAAAAATTTTTAAGACTTCATCGGGCCTCCCCCTTCAATAATTCTAATTAACAAAATTCCTTCTTACCATGACACAGAGAATTTGAGCTTTACCTATTCACAGGTACAGTGCACTAAGTTTTGAACAAATGGGGGCACTTTGTGCTATTATTACTTTAAGATGGAATAGAGAATGAAGAGAGAACAAAGAAAGAAAAAAGGAAAGGAGGAAAATGAAAAGGGAAAGGCAGTAGAGGAGAAAAAGAGAAATAAAAATGTCTAAAGTCCATCCCTTGCTACAAAGAATACTTTCTGTCATAAACCTCACTTTCCCTTTTAAATGGATTTCTTATTATTTGATTGCCACAATGTCATTAGAGGTAAAATAGCTTAGGATTAAAAATTGGTATACTGGATTTCTGACATCTGATACTTTCAAGTATGCTCAATTGTCTGAGTGCTGGCAGTTTATCAGACATATGAAAATAAAAAATCATTGCAAATTAATGTGATAAGAGAAAAAATCACCAATGGGGTGTGAGGAGCAGGCCTTTGCTTTCATAGATTAAGATGATACATTAAATATAGTGCGGAACATTGAAAAAAAGTAAGCTTCTAAAATAAACACTTTTGGTGGAGTTAAGTGGACATGCAGTAATCCTGGACACATGCCCCACGCGCTACAAAAATCGACAACGTCCAAGTAACTTTTCGTTAGTGAGTCCTGAAATTTTGCAATAAAAAGTTCTCCAGACCTCAACTCTTCGAGTAATCATCCAACCTCCCATCAAATGAAATATTGAATCAAATCTTATAAATGGATTAACCTGGACTGTGTTTTAAAAAGTGTAGGTCTTTTTCACTACTATTGGAAATTGTGAAAATAAAGCGCTGCAAAAATTGTTGCCATTGCAGTGGACTGTGGAACCAACTACCTTGGGATGCCCTGGAGCACAAGTTTCTGGTTCGGTATTAACAGCAATGTCGATGCAGTCACCAAATTGGCGAGCCAATGGGAACGACTTTTCACTGAGTGCTATGACTTACCCCCTGAGAACTAGGGAACTAGCACCTTGATACAGTGTGTGTGGATGGCTCAATTACAGGACACAACACGAGCTTCAATTCTTCAGCCAAAAGTGTTGGAACACTTTTATTGGCCCTTACTCAAAATTCCCCACTGGGAAACAATGTTGAATCCTGAAATTTTGTTTGCCACCCTACAGAACCCAACATTGATGGTGGGGATAGTGAGGGGGGCATGGATAGAGAATGCTCCAAGCCCTCCCAACCCTCCCAAGTACCAGTTGCTTTCCGATATATCTCTTTAAGAGAAGTACGGCAAATAATCGGGGCAAAAAGAGCAGTCGTGCTCCAACACTTTCGACCGAAGAGGTAGCCTCCGAAGTATCCAAACAAAATATTTCCTCGTGATAATCAAACCACCAATCACCACTTTCTTACGGTATCGTTCATTTTCTCATGAATACCGATTGACTAATCAAATAATGGCTCGATGGTTAATCCACCCTGGTGAAACAAAAATGCCTTCTGAACAGGGAGATGAGCACTACAACGTCTAGACCCCTCCCAAACCAAAAAAAATTGTAATCAAAAGCACGGTGAGATTTTTTTTTAAACAAAATGGAGCGCCGAGTGGCTGCAATAAGCCTTATAAAGGTGGATGGAACCCAATTATCGAGATCTCCCCCCCCCCACACACACACACATTTTACTCCACCTCAAAAACTTAGAGTATGATAAAGGTGGATGACCCAATTATCGATGATCTCCCCCCCCCCCCCCCAAACCACACATTTACCTCATCAAAACGGGAGTTTGATATCAAAAGAAAGAGCATATTTTTATGTTATGAACAAAACGTCTCCAACTAGGGGAACTGGGGCAGGTAAAATAGGGGGAAATTGCCTCCCCCTTTTGCCACAATCAAGACTTTGAAGTGGTATTAAAGGTGCAATGAGAGATTTTTCAGGCACCCAAATATTGTGTCATAATAGTAATTTCATATAGATTAGACACTCGGTAGATTTCTTACCTTGTATTTGGCTACAGGAATGTATTAAAAAAGAGAAAAAAGGCAATTTTGATTTGCTTATATTTTAATATAAACATAGGCTGAATTTTGTATTTGCTCCTATACGAAATTAGAAATTTCACAATTTTTGTACCAAGGAAACATATCTCAGCTTAATCCTTCAGATGGGAAAATTTTTCATTAGTGCAAAAATCAGAATTTCCACATTTTTTAGGGACATCTGTTACATGAAATCTCTTGTTGCACCTTTAAGTAGGCTTGTGGCATGGTAACAGACTTGACCTTTGAACCTCATTACAATATTTTGATGTCTTGGTAATGAAACAATTCAATGACCCACAACCATTGACATTTGTGCTCCTTTATGACAGACAGGATTTTAAATTTATTAGGACAAGATTGGAGCATTTTTAATTGTTCAACGCTGTTTCGCATATTTTTATCCTGCGAGAGTGGCTTTAACCACCTGATAGGGATAAAAATAAGCGGACACATCGGATGCAGAGTTCTTGATTTGTGACAAACCACTCTGTAACATGTTTGAATCCCTTTCAACAACAAAAATGCATACAAAACTTATCAATATCGTGTACAGAGAACATAGTAATTCTCACTATAATACTAAAATGTTCCCAGTTTGACAGAAATTATTCCTCGAAATATATTTCAGCAAAATCTAAAGCAAAATTATAGTTTTGGCATATTAGTTGCTTTGCAGTTTGCACCTTGTGCCTTTGCGTGTACTCAAAGTTCTAAACGTGATGAACAGTGCGACTTAAGTGTAACACGTAAACGCACTTACTTGAACACTGCGCCAGGCTTGGCGTGCTAATTTGCATATCAACTGTAGCTTGATAACAAATCAACAACAGTACGCTCCTGTACAAGGAGATACAGTGAGTTGTTGAATTTCAGGTAATTAACTCTCTGGGCTCCCATTCAGCCAGCCTGTCTCTCTGTTTGTTCATTATTATGAGGATTTTTCATTATTTTTTTTACAAAGCAATACCTGTAACAAACAAGATTACACCAAAATACTATCTACTCTATGGTTGCAGTACAAGACACTGCAAAATTTGGTTGGTTGCACTTGATCTTAACTTAGATCTGTATTAATCTTGCTACACAGATTCAGTATTAGATCACAGCCCTGATAGCAATACATGTTTTCAATGGGTTATGTTATGAAAAGGAGCCATATCATCACGAGTAGAGTGCACAAGCACAAAAGGTTTTTATTTGCCAAAGTGCTTGCAATCGCAACGATTTGAAAATCCCCACAAGGAGTCGACTTGCTCTTTAAAAAGCCTGTCTGATGATTTTCCATTTGTAATATTCTTCTTCTCTTCCTAAGCATGACAAAAATACCAAGGTTCATAACAGTCAAATCCTTAAGATGTGATGATATCTTTAATACTTGGCAGCTAAATTTGTCTTTCTCTCCAAAGTGCATGGCAAAAAAAAGCTGGCGAACTTGAACTCTGATCGTAAATTGCCATGAAAAATAGAGAGAGAGAAGTAATGCTAAATTAACTTATTTCTAAAGATGGAATGTTTTGATCCTGGAGTTTTTTTTCCACCCCTGCAATTTTTTTTTTTTTTTTTTTTGTTCATTATTATGAGGATTTTTCATTATTTTTTTTACAAAGCAATACCTGTAACAAACAAGATTACACCAAAATACTATCTATTCTATGGTTGCAGTACAAGGCACTTGAGTGCATCCACAAATTTATGACACTGCAAAATTTGGTTGGTTGCACTTTAAAGAGACACTGGCACATTTGAAAAATAGTGCGCCCTCAAGATTTTTCAAAATCGATATTTTTGCTTGGTTGTAAAGCTTTAATAGCCCTCACCTGAAATGATTAAGACCAAATCAGCATCTTTATGGGTAAACAGAATGATTTTATAATTAATGTTGCAGGCGACATTAATTCAGCAGATGAAGAAAACGGTGTTCAACACAAGAAAACACATGCCGTATGCATGTTTCCCATGGCATGCACCCTGTTTGACCATTCTGTGACCTTTGTGGTTTTAATATCAATGAGTATGAGTCTATGATATTCATGTAATAAACACATTTCTTGATTAAAGTTTTGGAAAACTTAAAAGTTAGCCTACAAATTACCTGGATATCTTTAACCTCTTTTTAACGTCCCTATCTGTTTTGAGTATGTTATTTTTATGTGTAAAATGTATCTCTATTCTTCCAATGGCCTAGACTATCATTTGAGAGCAAATTGAAGAAATTTCATATTTTGGGAAAATGTGCCAGTGCCGCTTTTATGAGCACTAAAAATTACCTCGGTGATATCATTCATACAGTTAATACTCCACTAACATATTTCCAAACTAACACAGGATCTTAACTTAGATCTGCATTAATCTTGCTACACAGATTCAGTATTAGATCACAGCCCTGATAGCAATACATGTTTTCAATGGGTTATGTTATGAAAAGGAGCCATATCATCACAAGTAGAGTGCACAAGCACAAAAGGTTTTTATTTGCCAAAGTGCTTGCAATCGCAACGATTTGAAAATCCCCACAAGGAGTCGACTTGCTCTTTAAAAAGCCTGTCTGATGATTTTCCATTTGTAATATTCTTCTTCTCTTCCTAAGCATGACAAAAATACCAAGGTTCATAACAGTCAAATCCTTAAGATGTGATGATATCTTTAATACTTGGCAGCTAAATTTGTCTTTCTCTCCAAAGTGCATGGCAAAAAAAAGCTGGCGAACTTGAACTCTGATCGTAAATTGCCATGAAAAATAGAGAGAGAGAAGTAATGCTAAATTAACTTATTTCTAAAGATGGAATGTTTTGATCCTGGAGTTTTTTTTCCACCCCTGCAAAGAAAGGAAGGTGAATGCACTTTGATGGACAAAAAAGTGTTTATTTTTTCTTCCTGATTCAACATTTGGCTTTTAATAACAACACTGTAAAAATAGGTTAGTCAATTTTCCACAAATTAGTCATGTAAGTCATTGTTTTGACTAGTTAGTCAGAATGGTGTCTTATATAATGTGACTAATTTGCAGAAAATTGACTTTTACAGTGAATGTATACATGCAAGCTTCCTTGGCCTAAAAATTATCTAACTTAATTGCACGCATTACTCCCCTCCCTGCCCATCTCTTTTCCCTTCCCTTCTCCCTCCCAACTGTTACATACATTTCCAGCCCATCCATGAGGGATTTCTCATCCATTACAACACACTTTAGAGTATGTTGGAAGAGAAAAGGTCCACTCCTGTAGGACTAACCCTGGTTTAAACCTGGGTCTAAAGTTAGACTCCCTTTCAGAATACCAGCCTGTACACTGTAATTTTTTCAGAACGCCTAAAATGTAACACTTTATGAACACCTGACACAAGTGTTCTGTTACGTTTTCTGTGATAAATACTTCCAGTTCCTTAAAATATGTGAAAAATATTAAGAAAACTAATTAAATGATTACAATCAAAATATATATTCCATTTTTTGCTGCCTCAGAGTAAAAATTAAAAAGTTAGATTTTCCGTCGGAGTCACTGAGAACACATCGGACTATCTATTGTAGAGAGCATATAGCAGTAGTAATACTACCTACTGTAGACAGCATATAGCAATACTACCTACTGTAGACAGCATATAGCAGTAGTAATACTATCTACCGTAGACAGCATATAGCAGTAGTAATATTATCTACCGTAGACAGCATATAGCAGCAATAATACTATCTATTGTAGACAGCATATAACAGTAGTAATACTATCTACCGTAGACAGCATATAGCAGTAGTAATGCTATCTACTGTAGACAGCATATAACAGTAGTAATACTATCTGCCGTAGACAGCATATAACAGTAGTAATACTATCTACCGTAGACAGCATATAACAGTAGTAATACTATCTACTGTAGACAGCATATAGCAGTAGTAATACTATCTACTGTAGATAGTATTACTACTGCCATAGACAGCATATAGCAGTAGTAAAACTATCTACTGTAGACAGCATATAGCAGTAGTGATACTATCGACTGTAGACAGCATATAGCAGAAGTAATGCTATCTACTGTAGACAGCATATAGCAGTAGTAATACTATCGACTGTAGACAGCATATAGCAGTAGTAATACCATCTACTGTAGACAGCATATAGCAGTAGTAATACTATCTCAGGGGTTCTTAATAGGCGGCCCGCGGGCCAAATCCGGCCCGCCAACCATTAATTTTTGGCCCTTAACTTGCTCTAAATTATAAAGGGAAACATAAGAATTTCAGGTGTATTTGGCCCTCAAGTAGGGAACTTTCAGACGTGTTCGGCATTATCTGGCCCTTCAGCTAATATAATTGATCTACTGTAGACAGCATATAGCAGCAGTAATACTATCTACTGTAGACAGCATATAGCAGTAGTAATACTATCTACTGTAGACAGCATAGGGTATTTTTCAGGACTGTGCACAATATATGTATGTAAGATGAAAAGGGTAGCAAAAACACCGAAATCTGGGGGAAAAGGTATAATTTTTTACACTTGAAATGGGACTTGAACTTACGTGATTAGGGTCAGATTTGGGAATCCCCGAGTTTGTATCATATTCGGTTCATTGTGTGTAAATGAACTGTTCAAATTTCATACAAAGCAATGTACCAAGTAAGGGGGTCAAATATTGCCAATACTTGTTAAGGGTAAGATTTTACACTTGCCATACTTGTTTTGGGGTGCTTTTTTAGACCGATCAAATTAAAATTACTTGTTTAGGGTACACTTTGAACTTTGTCAACGTAGACTACACTAATGTCATCACCTTTTAAGATGGCTTCCCAAACCATCTGCAGTCATTTGGGAAGCCATCTCAAAAACTACTGACCTATTAAAGACTAGGCTTGTTTGGACTCATTTGAATGCATTTTTATGCTGATTGTAAATGTGTCCATGTAAATGCTTAATTTTGACAATTTTGGTGTAAAAAAATTAAAAAGGTTGCACTTCAGCTATATTCACCAACAGGGTTAACCAATAAACTTACAGTTTGGGTCTATGGCCCCTACAGCCAAAACAATGGTTCTAAGTACAAAAACGGCATATCCAATAAACATAAATTTTGAAATCTAATCACTCTTGTGAAAAGGACTCAATCAAGCTGAAAGGACGCCTGTAAATGACAACATATTTGGTCTTTACTCATGGCATGAAACATCCCCAATTGATGCTTTACAATATGCAGAAATAAAACTACACACCACATTTCATTGTCCTCTCTCCCTACCCAATTAAATAATTGTTTATCACCACAGTTTTGGAGGATGTCAAGTACTCAGAGCCCAGTTTTTCACACTTCTGAACGGGCATTAAAATACGCTTACAGGCTTGTCCTACCAAATAAAATATTAAAATATCGAGCGGGATATTGATTGGCAGACAAATTATATGCACAAGGCCTACGTTTACAGACGAAGTGGTAAAATTCAATTTGACGCATGAGGTGTTCAAAGCTCCTTCCCATTCCTCTTTGAAAAAAGAAAAAGGGTGAGAAAAATTGACGAAGAGCAAAACCACTGTGGATGAGAGGGATTTAAGCTTCTATTATCTCTTGAATCTGACAGTTTTGAAAATAGCTCATTTGTTAATACTCTATACATATTTACAAGGAGGAAGTCAGTTCAGAACTTACTGTCTAATGTGACTTGACATTATGGTCCTGATTGACACTTCGTCGTGAAAATAGTTTTGCCGTTATCCAATTGCACCTGATCTTGCCTTTTATATGGTGTAGTTTTAGATGGACACAGACCACAGCAAAGAATATTCGACACGGCACTGCAAAAAATTGGGGTGTTAAAATTTGTTAACACCAAGTCATGTCAATCTTGTCAGTGTGTATTTCTGTGTTGAAATTTCCGATTTACCACTGCTCGTGTTGCTGCACAATTTGAATTATGCATTTTGGTGATCTGCTATGAAATGTTAGAGTTAAACAGTAATTACAATAGAGGCAAACATAAAATATCAAACATTTTCTACGCAAATGTCAGTCGTACAATATAAAGTTTAACATCAACAACAGAGGGTGCAGTCCATTTATTCCATGAGAGGTGTTTAATTGAGTGGGACATTTTGTGATCCACGCCTGAGGATTTTTTGTCATCTGACCTGTTGACCCAGGTATCGATCGCTAGTGTATCCCCCTCTCACTTCTGGGGGGAAGGGAAATACACTGCGCTCACGATAGCTAGCCTCCGCGACCTTACTTTTGCAAAATGTCCTCATTTGGCCCGACCAGAAACCTGGATAAAAAAGCCGGAAACGGACAGAATTCCAACAACCATGGTCCTATGGGCTGCGCAAACAACTAATTCACTCTAGCATCAACACACAACATCAGAATCAACTGAAATTTGGAAATAATCTTTTTTGAGGATATGTAGTAGAACAAATACAAAATGTTGCTAAGATCACAAATGCACCTCTTACACCAGTAGTTGACAATTTATCCTGGGAGTATTAACAAATAAGTACACACCAACATGTGGTGTAAATGAACACCAATATCATACAATTGTACACCTAACTTGTGTTAATATAACACTAATATGGCGCATTTAACATCAAAATAATGTAAATCCTAACACAGTTGGTGCGGTCCTCTATTGTTTCATGAGGGTGTTTGAAATTAACACCCAATTAAATCCATACTTCCTCGAAGACTGCAACATTCTTCAGAGTGGTAATTTCAAATGGATCTAGTCCAATTTTGACCAGATCAATTTAGAACTTAGCCACTATAGAGAAGGCCTACCTCATGCCGCTGAAGGTCATCTGACCGCACAAGGTAAAAGAAACTTTCGAGTGAGTTAATTTTTCACCGCAACACCTCTACATTTTCGCTGCCTATCCCTTTGCTCCATCGCTAAATTTACTGAATTTTGCCTTGGGTCCTACACACATCAATACACTAAGATAGTTTAAAGTTGGTACTGCTTGTCAACCAATGACTTGACCAGAGCAAACACACAGGCACACCAATGCGTGCCGCAGCGCACACACACACACACACGCACACACCTACCACACACACAATGCATGCACACACAATGCACACCACACTGCCAGCTTACACCGGAAGTCCGAAGTTGTGTAAGGTGGTCTTGTACTACCCTTAAGTACACAAGACCATCTACCCGGAATTGTCTCATCTGACCTTTGACATCGCCTCTGACCTGTTGGTGTATCCTAACAACTTTTCTTCCAAAAAGGTTCTTGCATTTATATTCATGTCATCAGTTCCATAAATTTTGGTGTCTGTAGATTCTACAGGGTAAATAAGAAAACAGTAGCTTTCTACAGTGTAGAAATCTACTATTTTTATTTTATATGTTTGGCGTGGATTTTATGAGCAAAAATGTGAATGATTTTGGTTGGCCAATATTAATTTTACAAAGTACTCTGTGGGGCTTACAAAATCATGTTTTTAGCTCTCACACCAAACGGATTGAAATATCAGCGCGAGACTCTACAATTGGATTTTTTGGTCACGGTTATTCAATAAAGGTGTTGAAACGAGATACGATAAATTGGGCCATCCCCCCCCCTTTAGTAGCATACATTACCAAATGTACAGACAAGGTTACGTGTCTCCAAGAACATCCATTCAGGCAACACAAAAGTTGCACAGCAGCTATGGGAGAGAAAACAACAAACAATTTCCCCTTGATGAGCAATAGACAATGAGTGACAATGAAGGCTGTTCTGGCCCATCATGAGGAATTTCTTATCTGTACATTTAAACTTCACAGTATTTTGCAAAGGAAGAGAAAAGGTCCACTCATGAGACTAACCCTGGTTTAAACCGGGGTTCTAAAGTTAGTATCCTTTTCAGAATACAAGCCTCAGTTTTCACACAAAAACACAATCACAGTGTTCTCAGTTGAACGCTGGCCATAGCAAAAGTGTTGAAATGTTAATGAAAAGTGAATGCCAAGTGTTACAATTTAGAACAACATTTTTTAATACTGTTGTTCAAAATGTTAAAGGCCGATTTCGGAATCCACTGCCTCGTCCCCCCGACTTGCCAAAAAAGTTGAGATTTTAATAGCATCTGAACCGTTGGCCTTAGTATAGTATGAGTGTTTAACCCTCGTCTTATCAAGGGGGGGGGGGTTACCACCACCCCTAGTGAACTTTGCTCTGGTGCGCTAAAATGCCAAAAGCTTGCATAAAAACCTTCTAGGTAATCATTCTCTCATCCTTTCTGGTTATTTTAGCGAAAAAATTGTGAAGGTAGCACCTTCACCGGTGTTAGGGTATGCCATCAAAGTCTAAGGGTAAAGGGGGGTGGTTGCCACCCAAAAATATTTTAGGCTGCATTTTTGAAAATAATATGCACAGTATGGCTCTAAAACTCCATGTTTATGCAAAACTAATCATTTGCCATCATTTAGAACTGAAAACCGCATAAAAATCCGATATTCCTAAATTTTTTAGTGCAAAATTGTATCTTCGCCTATTTTTTGTGGAAAATGTAAATTTTGCCAACTCGCGGACTTGATGACGTCATTGTGGCACCATACTAGGTGTTGGTACTAATTATTTTGGTATCAATGTATCAAAGTCATAAGCATCGGGTGCTTTATAATAAATCTCGAGGGGGGGTGGTAACCACCCTCCCTTGGTAATTAGTGTTACAAAAAAGGCTTGGTAAGACGAGGGTTAATCTTACGTGCAAATTTGTACTACTTTTGAAGAAATTTACGATTTTGTATTTTCTGTCTGTAAACAAACAAGAATTACAACACAGTGGCCTATGTGATACAAATATTTGCTCATAACAAAATGCATCATCAGAATCAACTAAAATTTCGGAAATAACCTATTCTTAGGTTATATTCTTAGATTATATAGGTGCTAGGATCACAAAATGAACCTTTAACACTTGCCATTTTTAACACTGTAAATAAATTGGACCATGGACACATAGGTTGGTATTCTGAAAGGGAGACTAACTTTAGACCTGGGTTTAAACCAGGGTTAGTCCTACAAGAGGGGACCTTTTTCCTTTCAAAATACTGTGAAAGTTAAATGTAACGAGTGAGAAAATTCCTCATGGATGGGCTGGAACAGCCCATCCATGAGGAATTTTCTCACCCGTTACAGCACACTTTTACAGTACATTGTAAGAAAAAAGGTTCACTCTTGTAGGACTAACCCTGGTTTAAACCCAGGTCTAAAGTTAGTCTCCCTTTCAGAATACCAACCATACACCAAAGAAATATTTCAAAAGCAACTAATTGAAAACTCACTACTGGAACAAAACATACAAGAGACCATTATTGTGTTACAATGGCATCCATATGTTCAAAGAGTTACAGATATGTATTCAAATTCAGCACACCATTTTTTGCAGTATAGATATTCTTCTTCTTTGCATATCCAGAAGTTATTGGTATGATGGCGGTGGTGTCGGAATTTATTCAGCTGTAGTATGGGTAAACTGATCCAGGGCCGCGTATATCCATGATACGATGCTCCTAACATGGCCCAAATTTAGGCTGGGGACGGATTGGGAACAGTCGGGTTTTTTACCCTACTCTTACTCGATGGATGCTGGCTGTGATGTACATGTGCAGTTGCGACTCTCTGTACACGGGACCGACAGCTTAACGTCCCCTCCGCACGATGGCATGCTTTCATATTTGCCCAATTCCAAGTGAACCACGGAGGAGAGCTTTATTCTGTTTTGATCAATAAGCTGGTATACAGATCAAATCTAGAATTGAGTACCCAGATTAAATCCCAGCAAGTGTCCCAACCAGGAATCAAACCCAGGAATTTCTGGTAAATTTGCACCACAGGCAAGCACCCTAACCAATAGGCCACCCTCTCCCACTATTGCTATTGGTGTTATTATTATTAACAAAATATTAAACAAAATAGCTGTTCATATTGAAACAACGTTTCAGCAAACAGAGCAGTCCAATGAAGGCCACACTCTACTGTTTGCAACGTAATATCTCCCTTTCAATTTATTTTTAAAACCCAAATTAATTTGTTATAAAACCTTCGTACACTGTCACATACATTCACAGAGTTAAAGAGAAAGCCAGCCTCTAGTTCCTTGGCCCCACGTTTGAAAGCATTAATAAAATTTTACCAAAGATCAAAGAGCAACTAAATTTTATTACCACCACAAAGTGGGAAGTCCAATGCTTTCTCAAACTTTTCAGACTGTGACGTGCATTGTGCTTGATTTCATATTTCTAAGATGCAATCAAATCAACTATTCTCAAAACATGTTAAATTTACTTCTGGTATATATGACAATCAATTTTCAATTTTTCCCTACCACTAAACACAAAGATGTCCTTTGAAAGAGGTCTCTGTTCTTGACCTGCCAGAATCACATAAGCAACAAGACAACATTTTTTATCCCTCAAAAAAAATGAAAGAAGAAAAACATGCTGCAGTTTAGACATCAAAAAAGGTAAAGCCTCTTAACCTGAGGTCTACACTGCAAAAACCGAGGTGTTAAAATTTTAACACCAAGTCGGTGTCAAGCTTGTTAGTATTAGTTTCTGGTGTTGAAATTTAGGATTTAACACTGCTCTGTGTTACTGCACAATTTTAATTATGCATTTTGGTGATCTGCTTATGAAATTTTAGATGTAAGCAGTTACAATAGAAGCAAACAATAACAAAATCAAATGTTTTCTACGAACATGTCAGACATTACAAACACAAATGTTATCAACAAAGTTTGGTATTAATTAACACCAGAGGGTGCCATCCCGTATTGATTCCAAGAGGATGCTAAATTAACACCAGTAGTGTCAATTTGGCACTGGCAGTGTTAAAAAAGAATTAACACCGACATGTGGTGTAAAATTAACACCAAGCAGTGTCATATCATACATTGTAACACCAAAATTTGTGTTAATATAACACTAACATTGTGGTATTTAACAATGAAAGGGTGTAAATCTAACACCAGTGGGTGCAGTCCCCTATTGATTCCAGGAGAGTGTTAAAAGTAACACCCATGGTGTTAAAATTAACACCCCAATTTTTGCAGTGTACCAGGCAATTTGATTGGTTACACTTAGGGTTAAATGATGTATTCAGCCAATCAGAGACACGGTAATAAAAGCTTAAATGTTTGTACAGATGTATTGAAGGTCTATTTTGATTGGTTACTCAGACATCATCTCATGTTATATCATGTAATGAGCCAATCAGAGATACTGTAAGAAAGGTGGTAGACCCCAGGGGGTTAAGCAACAAATTATGAGAATACACCTGTCTGCCAATGCCCCAATCATTATTCCTACGGCGGTGCGGAAAGTGTGTAGTCTGTGTCACAGACTCCGAAAAATATCTAAATTAGTACTGCGCGAGAGATTAACGTTATCAGTCCGTCATGGCGAATGCATGCAAATGAAACTAAATCTCAAATATCTCTGGAAAACGAAGGGGTTCTATGGAGATTTTTGCATCAGAGGGTCCGTTACTATGTTTTGTTTTAAATATGTACCGTAATTGGGTCTGAACCTATAGAACCTAGCAAGAAAATTGAACGTTTTTGTCGGGTACTTCGGTGCTCGCAAGCACGGAAAAGTGAACACGCAATCGCTACGGGCCGCATCCCTTTTCCCACAATGCATTTCGGTATTATTCCAGTCTTGAGAATTTTCAAACGCTGGTTTCAATTTACGTTTTCAATTTTAGAAACAGGCTATACGTACTTACCGTACCGCCGTACATTATTCCCCATTACCTACCAGCTGGATGTACACAAGCAACCAGCCTACATGAACACCTGAAGATATTTTAAGACAAATGCTTTCACAGATGTGTCATGCTTAATGATGATCTTTTCAGCTGAAGCATGTGGTCCTGATCATTTTCCTTTACATGTAAACTGTGCATGTTTCTCTTTATAGGCATTAAACAGGATGAATTCAGTATCTTTAAGCGGACAAGATAGCTCAATCAGGTAAGCGCTCGACTCCAGTGTATGCTCATCCATGCGCATAGGCGTGCGTTCGAGCCCTGTGAGATTCAGCTACCTTGTAATTTCCCTGGACAAGAAATTAACCGCTTGGTTGTCTCGATTTACCCATGCGATATTTGGGGAGCTGGTCCCGGCTGCGATGGTTATCTCGATGTATGTTTGCTGATAAGGGAAAGCGCTGATCCCGATCTGCTGCATCCCTTGAAATGATGCTAAATGGTTTATGGTATGGTTGGGCCACAGTGATCAGCGGCTATTTGTGAAAGCGCTTAGAGGCCAATAGCATAAGGCGCTATATAAATCTCTGCTATTATTCTGCCACCACATCCTTCAACATGCACTTATTCTGTTGAGGCTTCCGAATTCACAGGGCGGTGGCACAATACAAAACTTATACTCAGTAAAGACACTATCAGTGATTCACCCAAATGATTAAAAATATTTGAAATTGGCAAGTTTGTAGAATTCTCCTAAGTTATTTTTTGCAACTGAAAACTTAACAGAAAAGGAAGAAAACAGCAGTGCTGAAAGATATGAATCTCCATTCAATGACGTGTTATAGCAAGTGTCCATACGGCCAGTAATGACTAAAATGTATGATTTTGTTCTTATTATTTTGCTTTCAGTCTTAGCACTTGTATGGAATGTTAGGATACCTATACTTGTTACAGAAATGCAAAAATCAGATTTTTGATGATTTTTTAGATTTTGTGATTTAGCAAATCACTGATAGTGCTTTTAAGATATAGGGCTTCTGATGTTGTACCTATGACTTAAGTGTGGCGGCAATTGGACTTCAACTTATTTATCAGGAACACTTGGGAAAACCTAAACCAAAAACCCATTCACACACACTCTCTCTCTTGCAAATGCATATCACGTGCATGCACACATGCGCACACACACACACACACATATAAACACATAAAAACACAATATTTACAACTGTCAAGTATCTCAAAAACCAAAACAAAATACTTTCTTATGGTCATAAGTTATGTTATGAAACCAGTAGAGTTTGAAATTGTTCCCTCTTTTTTGAATGAAAATCTAACAAAGACTTCCAAAAACATTTAATGCAATTTTAAAGAGTTTTTGTAAGTTGTTCAAAGCTTTTCTTTTAGGATTTACTTTTGCATAATGTGTTATGTTTCTTTGTTTTGTTTTAAATTACAGAAAATCATGGCTGGCCTTTAGCAAAGCCATAAATTACTCGTAACATTACAGAAAACATTAACGATAAATTCACACAGGTCTGCACATTACTCACACAGAAATCAATCCATCATTCCTTACTGCCGGTACAAAATGACTCCCAAAATAGACAAAAAATTTGATGATTAAGGTCCATTCAAACAACAACTGTTTGCTTAATGATGGGTGATTTATTAAATTGCATTGTAATTGTGCACCAATAAAAAAAATTCTAAACAAATTTTAAGGTCGAGCACTTTTTCTTTGCTAATGGTAGATCTGATTATTGAAAAGTAACAAGTAGTATTGTGGTCTGGGAGAAGTGGGGATATACAAAATACTCTGATATAAAGGAAAGGAAATACTGTACTACATAACAGATTAACGACACTTATAGTGGGTAATATAAAGTCTAAAAATAATCAGTCGCTGCATTCTTTAAAGTTAGCCCTCGTCTACCGAGAAAATAAGGGAATCACAACACTAAATAACTCCCCATAGACTTGTGTACAAAATGACTTCTTACAAACATCAAATTCTCGGCTATAAAGCGACTGGTTATTTCAAAACTGGATTTTTTTGGAAGATTAGGACTGCTGATTTTTAGAGCTACAGCGCATTGAAGATTTGCATGTTTTCAATATGCCCACACCTACTTTGAAATTTTACTAGAAGTTGGAAATGCAGAGTTGCCCAAAAAGCCTCAGATATTATACAAATATGGTAAAGACAAAATCTTTACCACTCAAATGGTTTGTTACTCACTATGAGTTACAATATGCTCATCCACCAAGGATACAGTTCAGTGGGTTGCACTTGTACATACATTGACATGAACTGACCTTGTGTGATCTGGGTATCATTTCCAAAAACCAAGGGGGGTATTTTCTAAATACATGGTGAATGAAAGGTACTAAACTGTGCCAAGGAAATTAAGATTTTCTAGCTTCTTAGTGCCCCATGTCAGTAGTTTACTTTGTGATGTGATAAAATGTAACTTATTTCACAAGTGTGTTTCCCAAAATGTATAGAAACAATGTTTTCAGAATATTTCACATGTTTCAAGCCCAAATCCATCAAGTTAAGCTAATTATTATAGAATTGAGAGCAAAATTTACATACGGGAAATTACAATCGAAACATTCATCTTTCAAATCATAAACTGCAGTGTTTATAGGCCAAACTTGTCACTTGACTGTTCTATCAAAACCAGTCTGTTGGTATTTATAAGGGAACTGTTTCGGTGGAAAAACAATTTCACATATGAAAAGAATTTAACAACAGTGTTTTGTAACATTAAGACCATATTTTTCATTGAAATTGGTAAATTTTAATATCAAAAATTAATACAAAGGACTAAAAATAAACATATTCCCCACATGGGGAATCTAGCAAATGGACAATAAACTGCATACAGCAAAATGGGTACGGTGCAGTCTTACACACAGCTGTCTTCCACCATGGCGTGAAGGCGCCACACCACTAAATAATCGATACATTGAAATACACGTAAAATACCACAGCGCGCCCTCTGTTTGCACCCCGCGTGACCAATATTTTGAATTATGAATTCATTTCCCTATAGTCACAACTAAAACTTTGGAATTAAACAAATATTTCATTTTTTGATTAATTCTAGTAGAGATTTTAAGAAAAAAGGGCATATGAACAGGTCACCACTATTTTGAGCCGACGTTACGCTCATAGCCGCTTCTGACCAGTGCCGGAAGTCGAGGGCCTAGTGTCTACACCGAATCAAATTTCCAAATTTGTGATAATCTCAGCGATGGTCAAGCTTCTCTTTCACTTTTAGATAAGATAACACCTCATGGACACCGGGTCTCTAAAGGACTGCAAAATCACAAACAAGGTTTGTCATTTTTACCGGAACTACCTACCATTCCCCCAAACGTGGAGTGATTTAGGGTTGTGCGCAATTGATGTATCCGACACTCCATATTGTGAGCTCGACGTGAAAATTGCTTGGTAGCAAGATTGCTCAAATTAATTTGAGGGAACGTATGATGTCTTTGAAGTATACCGCAAAGACAATGAAACGCAATTTGTTTTCAGCAAAGGTGTCAGTCGGACAATGGCCTGTGGCATGATATTTCTGCATCTGAGAGCTCTGGATGTGGACATGAAATTGCAGAAAAAAAGGATCGAACTACCAATCCTCCTTTTTTTTACCACTAAGGGCAAAAAAAATGGCCCCTTAATATATCCATTTTTTTCAAACTTGCTTCGACCCATGATGTCATAGTGACATCATATTGGAAATGTTATACCAATAGGAGAAATGTACCAGATTTATAAGTATTGGATGTTAAATGGGGAAATCCAAGAGGGTGGTGTCTCCCCACTCCTTTGGGTGTGTTGTTACAAATATGGCTCAGGTTGACGAGGGTTAAGGGCATAATATGAAAGGTTTATGGTTCGAGTCTGGGAGGGAAGACAATGAGATAAACCGACAGCATGCCAACAGATTGACTTGCCTGAGTAGTTTGATGTGTTTGTTTAAGTTGGGATAGATAATGGCAAGACGTTAACTCTCTTGGCCAAGGTGAATATTCTCTCTTTTTGGAATATTTTTTAAAAAATCAATATTACATGATATTTCCATAACCATATTCAGAATCTATATTCAAATAAGTCCAAACAGGTCTAGTCTCAGCCAAACAACCCTACTAGTGGTCTATGGAAAAGTACAATTTTTTTCGGCCTCAGCCTTATCTTTGGTTTACCAAGACCAAAAGCATCATTCTCTGAGTATGTGAACAGTCTCATACTTAAAAACACCTGCTACATTCTAACAAATGAAGAACATCTGCAGCTACTCATTAAAGAGGCACTTTGCAATCCCATAATGCATTGCAATGTGCTTATACTGAATTGTAAAAACACATGTCAGTACTTAGGGATAATAAAAATGTGTCCAAGAAGTTAAAGGACCACAAAACATTTCATTATCATAATAAACTTCCTTAACTACTAGCACTTCATGGGCCAAATTGAGTGTAGAAGTCAGGGTTTTGTGTGTGTTAAGAATAGGATTTTTGAGGGATCATGTGACCTTAATGAGGTGAAATTTCCCAAAACTGGTGCATTGTGGGATGGTCTCAATACACCCTCTGGTATTTCATAGCCACGCCCCCTGAATTACATGAAAAAGGCCATTTTTATGTCATCTGAACCATTGGATGTATGTATGCCAAACCTATTACACATACATTTGATCTAGTCTGGGAGAAATTAGCAATTTTGTATTGGCTTACGGTGCAGTGTTAGAAACATCAGCAGAATCAATTGAAATTTTGAAAATATACTTGAAAAATACTGCAAGCTGAACCTCGCAAATCCCCCGGGCTTTTTAAGTATATGAAATTGAAGGTTTTGGTATCAAATGTTGACTACACCCCACCAAGTTCCATGACCATACAACCACTTAATGATTTGCCATTGAATGACTCCACATGACCTTTAAAGGACCTTTGACCTGGCCACAATGAAACATGTGATTTTTTAACCAATCAGCAACAAAGTAAGAATGGTGGTAGGGCTGAAGAGGGCTTAAGCTATATGTAAGCTGCATGGTTATTAAAATGACATGATATGATGTTAATAAGCAGGGATTGTAGCTAGGGCTATTATGGACAAACTATGAGTTGAATTGTCAATTTATGCGTTAATTTTTTAATTCACTTAAGTAAAGCCAGTTGGCAACCTTCCAATGACCTTTTGTGCCGGTCAGTGGAATCAAGTGCCGGTCATAACCGACCATCACTCACTGGAGAAGCTACATCATCCCTGCAAATTTGCCAATCAGAAAAAATTATACTAGCGGTCCCCGGGTTTCGCGATCACCTGGGTTTCGCGATCACCTGGCATGAATGACCCTCAGGTTTCGCGGTGCCTTTGACCTGGAATGACCTCTGATGACCTTGTCATGAACTTAACATTTTTGGCATCAAAAATCAACCCCACCCTCCAAGTTTCATGTCCATAAACCAACATTACTCCATTTGACCTCCTTTGACCTTGAATGACCCCTGATGACCTTGTTGTGACCTTTAAGATTACTGGCATCAACAATCAACCCCACCCTCCAAGTTTCATGTCCATAAACCAACATTACTCCATTTGACCTCCTTGACCTTGAATAACCTCCTGAGACATTGTCATGACCTCACAATTTTTGGCATCAAAAATCAACCCCACCCTCCAAGTTTCATGTCCATAAACCAACATTACTCCATTTGACCTCCTTTGACCTTGAATGACCCCAGATGACCTTTGATCCACTAACAATACAACCTCGGTATTGGACGGTCAAGGGGGCACCCACCCACCAAGTTTCAGGGGGAACGGCCATTCCTTGGTCTCTGTGAAAATAGACGCGGTCCATGTGGACCTTTTTTGACCTAAAATGAATGGACCCACCCGAATGACCTTTGATCCACTAACCAATACAACTTGGTCTTCAGAAGGTAAAGGGGCACCCACCCACCAGTTTCAGGAACGTGCAATCCTCGGTCTCCGAGAAAATAGACGCGGTCCATTTGACCTTGTTTGACCTTGAATGACCCCCGATGACCTTTGATCCACTAACCAATACAACTTGGTCTTCAGAAGGTAAAGGGGCACCCACCCACCAAGTTTCAGGAACATGCGACCCTCGGTCTCCGAGAAAATAGACGCAGTCAGACAGACAGATGGACAGACAGACACACTGACAGACCACTGGTATTATTATATAGATAAAAAGGCAGGTAGTGTCTCTTGTTGTTTATCTTCAGAGAGGAAGGGAGGGGTAAAGGAATAGAAGCTAAAGAAGATTGGACATCCGTGGTGGGATACGAACCCGGGGCCCCCGGCGCACCATTCCCATGAGCAGAGATGGCAAGCCACGAGGGAGTCGCGGATTCCGTGCCCATATGAGTGTTGGTACGATGACATCATCTCATCTTTTTTGACTTAGTGCATTTTCTTGCCAAGGTCAAAGGTCATGTGAGGTCAATTTGTAAGATAGGCTGGGCGGCCCACAGCTTATATTCTTTGAATATATCGAGCATGAAAGCCGAGAACAGCAAAATTCTAGTTATTTTTATATTTCTTCCAAATAAACCTTAGAAATGAACAACACAAAATCCCTTTTCAAAGACCTACACTCTAAAAAATAATTACACAATGTTGGAAAATTGTTGACAAATAGGTAAAATTTTGCACAAATTTGTGACAAAGTACACAACAATGCACTGCAAAGATTAATGGATAACACTTTTTTGATGCTTTAAAGTGTTAATGTGAGTACTTTGTAAATAAGGTTATAGGAAGTGTTCCAAATGACTAAAAAGTTACATGTTATTGACATGTTAAAATTATTAAAACATTATGTAATTATTAATAATAGCAGCTGTACAAAGTGAGCATGAATTAATAAATGTAATGTGCAATGTAATTGTACGCTTACTGTTGAATTATATTTTTCATTAAATCTCTGATTGCAAAATGTTCTGGCTAATACTCACACAGCTGGTGCAAGATTTCTTTCAATATGACATAAGCAAATGAAAAACAATATTAAAAGCGATACAATTTTGTCTATTCCACTAACTACATCCTGTGCAAATGTTATATTACTTTATTATAGCCAACAATTGTAGCCTTAAAGGTGCAACAAGAGATTTCTGAAGCACCCAAATATTGTGTCATAATAGTAATTTCATATAGATTAGACACTCAATAAATTTCCTACCTTGTATTTGGCTACAGAAATGTCTTAAAAGAGAGAAAAATGATTTGCTTATATTTCATTGTAAAACATAAGCTAAATTTCATATTTGCTCCTATACAAAATTAGAAATTTCACAATTTTTATACCAAAGAAACATTTCTCAGCTTAATCCTTTCAGATGGGGGGATTTTTTATTGAAAGCTTTACATCAGGGCAAAAAATCAGTACTTTCAATTTTTTTAGGGACATCTGGTATGTGAAATCTCTCGTTGCACCTTTAAGCCGCCCCCCCAAGGTCTACCGGCCCCAATTTCAAGTGGTTATAAAGTGAGTTATGTAATATATTTAGCCAATCACAGAATTTGCTGAGAAAAAGTTCAAACAGATTGTACAGATAATGGAAAGTATTTTTGATGGTTACTAGAGGGTATATCATTCTATAGAATGTAAGGAACCAATTAGAGAGAGTGTAAGAAAGGTGGTGGACATCAGGGGCTTAAAAGGGGTTTGTATTACACAGATCCCTATGGAGATTGAGCTAATGAGGGCGCATACATTGCAAGTCATGACCTTGTAAGGCCATTATGTAAAGTTCTCACAATAAATTATCGTTTTTTCTGAATGTGATACTGCCCCAACATATACCAGTCCTTAGATTGTATTGTATTTGCTTATCAAAAATAAAAATTCACCCAAAAAATTTAGTATCTGTCAAAACCCTATGAATCGGCAACGTTAACAGATAAAAACCACGGTAACGGGTGCCGAATTCAAGTGTGGCAGAACACTAAATTCATCCCACATAGCCATGTACGGTGGTTCAATTTTGTATCAATCTTAAGAGAGACTCCAAGGAGGATTCCAGAAAAAATGCATCCTTTTTTCATTTTTTTTTATTTTTTTCATAGTTATAATATTTAACCTTTAATATCATTCAACCGAAATGAAAAGCCCAAAAAGCCATCTTTGTGTAATTAAAAGATGTACAACGAAAATCACAGCATGTTTTTTTTCTCTAAGGCGTAACCCGACCGACCCTATTTTACTGCCGACCTAAATATTTTTATTTTTTGTGTGCAAAAAAAAGAAGTTTTAAAAACCACGTAAAACCAAATGACGTCATTCTTCGGTACTCTAAAGGTGCAGGACAGTCAAAATGACAAAAAAAAAGATTTTGTTACAGAAAAAGTGACGATTAAGTGGCCATTTGTTTTTGTATGTGTGCATATATTTTGGGTTTGGTATGGAACATAAAAAAAAAATAAAAAAAAAAAAAATCCGACCTACCTACCCTATTTTTTTTTCTTGTTAACGCCAATCAAACAATTTTTTAGGGCTAAGTAGATAGCAGGCAAGTTCAAAAACATTAGTTTTTGGTTTCTTTTCTACACTTGTTAGTCCAATCAACCTTGGAAACATTCTCATTTAGTATACCACAACAAATTAAAGGGCGGTCCGCTTATGTTTATTGAGTTCTCTACTTGTATGAGAGCATATGCAACTTCACATATGCCCCATCAAGGACCGTGGGAAACAAACTTTGCAGTTTCTTGGTAGAATAATAATGCATATTGCCAAAGCCCTATCCAATACTGTGCTGATATTGATGGTAACATAAAATACAGTGGTTTTGTGCTAGTTCTTGGGAATTGAAATGGATTGAGGGCTCAAATTTCAGGACGACAATTATGAGAAAAATACGGCCTTTCATCTTATATAAAACTTATATATTCCGGCTAATCGGGAGGTCCAAAAGATGTTCGGAACACGCACCTTTAAGTGCTAATTAAGAAAATTTGTATTCTGAGAAAGTCTCCTTCTGTCCCTTAACACTCGATCATTTGGAAAATTTATACAATCAGAATCTCTTCGATATTTCACAAGTAAATTCTGGACAAGATTATCAGAAAAGTTATCATTACTGCTGCATAGAACAAGTTACAAGCTTGTTATTGTGCATATATTATAAATCACTTCCTAACAGGCTGACGTGTTTCCACAAGAGATCTTCCAGATTGGCTGAAATTAATGTTGAACTTACCGGCAAATGAGAAATCCTACAATGTTGTGCAACCACCGACACGGCTACCCATGGGACTCCGGCGTTGGCGCAGGGGGGCTTGTCCTAGGCGTTATCCCGATGAGCTCGTCGTGCACCACACCTGTTAAATAAGGGCGAGATGTAAGGGAAAGATATAAGGCATAGATTTAAGCCTTGATACGGTAGCAAAGTGTGCAGCAGCGCTCGGGCTGGTTAAAAGGGAAAGCCTATCCTTGGATCAAATATCGTGTAACATTAGCAAACACCATGGCGAGCTTGTCGGAGCCACTTTATGTTTATTGAAGCTTTTCCAGAGCTCAACATGCGTGTGTTTTCGATGATGGAACATTGGAGAAGTTTAAAGCATACGGAGGGAAAAAAGTGGCCATTATGAATTGAGTTGTTCACAAAAAAGAAAATGGGAAAATAAAGAGACAGAGAAAGATAGAAAAGGAAGGTATCGTTCATTCCAGTTGCATTTCCGCCTTGTTATAGCAAACTGGGTAGGATGCATGCTCCCACTTGGATTGGGGTTTAAATGTGCTTGCTAGGGAGTTAATTGACTGAATTGGGTAAAATCTGGAGTAATTAGCTTGGGAGATGAGCTGCACAGCAGGTCAAGAATACTGCGGTACGAGTAAGTACGGGGGAAAGGCGCACTTATGGCTTGATTACCGAAGATGTATACCATGTCAGGAAAGGAGGCGGGTAATTGTTAAACATGATACTTGCTTATTCAGTGCACAATTTTGAATGTATTGATTGCACTGGAACCAGGCCATCTTTTCCTGAACCCTTAGCTTTTCTTTTTTTTTCTTCTTTTTTTATTTCCCTTTCTCCAAATGTTTGTGAAAGAAAACCCAATTTTATGAAGTCACTCACAAACAATGGCAATTGTAGAATGAAACAATTTATTGTTCATATCTCATTCAATTTGAGTTGAATGAGAAATGAACGACCGTATAATAAAATTATTTATTGTTCATTTCTCATTGAGATGATTATTCTTTGTCACATATCGAAGGTTTAGTGCAAGAAGGCCCATCTGCAATAGCTGCCATTTGTCAGTTGTGTCCTTATTAAGTGTTATACCTGCCAAAATCTAACATGTGGCAGCTATTGCAGATGGGGCTTCTGACCAAACCCCTTGATATATTGTGTCGGCTTCAAAGGTAATGAATGGTGCAGCGGGAAGAACAGAGGAAATTATGGGTGTGCTGGGACACTAAATTGGTTACACAAAGAAACAAAGGAAGAAGTGACTGAAACATCCAGTGATGATCATTTGGTGTATTCACTAAAAATACCATAACCCCAAAATTCAGGGAAGGGGGTGGTGAAATGTAATACAGAAAAGGAGGTCTTATACACATACATTTTGGTATATACTAAAAAACCCTACATTTTTTTTTACACCCCACTCCCACTCCCACACACACACACACACCACAGCTGTTTACTCCTGGCCAAATTGTCTATTTTATTTTTAGAGCAATTGAAGCAATGGCGACACAATTTTGACAATGATATTAAGTGGGACATGCAAGAGCTATGTGCCACCCGCCGCAAAAATCAGAAAATCCAATGGGCGTGAAATCTTGCCACATAGCCTACAATGTCATAATTTTATGTATAAGTGCACCCTCTATCTGCCTATTTCCCATAGAAAGACGGTGAAAACAGATTTTAGAAAAATCAATTTGACCCTGCATGAAATTTTTCACCAAATTTACACAGGATGTAGTTAATGGAATAAATAATAATTAGTTGTCAAAAGTGTGTCCCTGTGATATTTTTTTTTGTATTTATTTTTTGTTTTGTCATAATAACGAGACTTTCAAACAGCTGGACACACACACACACACTTTGGATGGTAAACGCACCCAATTTTAGAAAAGTTGTCTTTATACAAACCTATAATAAATGCACCCACAAAAATTGGACACTTTTGAAAAACAACTCCCCCCAAAATAATTTAAAACTAAAGGTGTATTTAGTGATCCCTTCACCTTCATTTTTTATTTTTGGTTCACTGTAGTTTTCCCTGAATGGTGCGTTTTGATGTTAGACCGGATGTTTAAAGCACACTACCCTGTAGGCCATTAGCATAGGGCGCCCATATTTTTAAAGGTGCAACAAGAGATTTTCACATATCAGGTGTTCACTAAAAAAATCGAAAATGCTTGATTTTTGCCCTGATATAAAGCTTTCCATTAAAAAAATAATCCCCATCTAAAAGAATTAAGCTGATAAATTTTTCCCATCTTTGGTACAAAAATTGTAAACTCCTCAATTTCGTATAGGGAGCAAATATGAAATTCGCCTATGTTTTATATTGAAATATAAGCAAATCAAATCAACCTTTTTTCTCTCAACTCTCTCTTTTACGACACTTCCTTCGCCAAATACAAGTAAGAATATATTGCGTGTCTATATCTACAAACTTACTAATTTATGAACACAATATTCAGGTGCCTCAAATCTCTTTTGCACCTTTATAGGACAACGATGCCGCAGGCCGAGGTGTTCTATGCAAAAAATAATGTTATCACTCATGTTTATGTTATATCGTAACAGATACCGACAGAGTGTAAAACAATCCTTTTTTGAAACTCTTAAGCCTATTATATAATTTGAAGGCAATATTTGATTATCATCATTGTCTAAAAAGTCGCCAAAAGTTAATGCCAATACCCACTAAAAGAATAAAAAACCATGAGCCCAACGCACATACGCAATGTAAATAGACGCACATATTAACTGCGCCAGAATAAAACTAAAAATAACTCACCTACGTTGTACGCACAAGCCGTCAATCTACTCTCCCTTTTAAACATGGGGCAAGACCAATGAATTTGCAAGAAGCTTCACAAGTGTTTAGGAATTATGGGTGCTAAAATTAATATTGGTTCGAGCCAAAAATGGGGCAGCATTTTGCTCATAAAACTTCGAAACCAACATCCTTTAGGTCCCTAAGATTTCACAGGGTAAATGAAAAAAGATATCAGATCATCCCCCGGATGTTGTGTCACATTCCAATCGCGTTGTTGTAATGGTTTTTTTTTTTGTTGAGGGACCTTTGTGTTGTGTTTGTTACCTACTAAACCTATCTTGGGCAGGAAAGCAATCACATTATATTGGACAAGGATCTGGTTCATTGCGGCAACTTGTTTGCTAAAAGACTGACGACAGCGGCAGTCACCAGACAACAAAATCTTCCAATGGGAACTCCACTTCCAGCTAAAGCTGCCAGGTGCATAAAAATGTAGATCTGGATGTGTTTTACAGTCAAGGTTTTATCCAACTTTGAATCAAATTTATCCGTACCGTGTTTATCAGCCATCAATCTCTGTGGTGCATGTCTACCGACCGTTTGACATTGTCCGTCTTCGTCTTCGTCGCAACATTACGCGTTGGATCTGGATTAACTGTAACCACATTGCCGGAAGTAAGGTAAAACAATCAGATGTAAGCTTTACTTGTTTAAAACCAATCCAGTTAGGATTTTTTCCCCTTCCCCTTTTTTCCCCCCATTCTTCTCCTATCGCCCCCGATCATCAATGAAAACCAGTACAAGGATTTTAACCAATAAATTGCAGTACACACCTTCTCTTGTAAGAGAACATCCAGAGGTGGGGTATTGATCGGAAATCCTCCTCCGAAGGCATACATGGCCCCTCTGTTTTTTTGGCGTTTTTTTGTTCTGCCCTGTTGCCGTGGAGAGCTCCGGTCGCAAATCGTGCAATATTAATTACGTTGTGAATTGCATGAAAAAAATTTCGGTGACGTTTTTTTGAAACAGGACAATGTATTTTGGATGGAGATAAGATTTTCACATTTAGCCATTCATAACTTTTGATATTGAGGTTTTGCCATGAATTTTGGATGCATGCTTCATCAAGCAGGGTTTAAAATTGGATCAGTATACAGTACACACGTCATGGGAGGACGATAATTAAAAAATATTATCAAACAAACATTAAAGGGGGATGGCCCCAATTTTAAATTATATAAAGTTTTCATCTTGATTGAATGACTTTGATCCCAATACCCAATCTCTAAAGTTTCAAGCTGATATTTCAATCTGTTTTGATATGGGAGCTAAAAACGTCATTTTGTAAGCCCCACTGAATACTGTGTAAAGATGATATTGGTCAACCAAAACAGGGCACGCTTTTGCTCATAACATCCAAAGCAAACATCCTTTAGCCCTAAGATGTTACAAGGTAAATGAGAAAATCAGCAAAATGTTGACCACTTCCGGTAAAATCTTGGGGTCCCTGGGGATGAGGCTACTAGCAATCGGCCAGTAATAAATAATTGCAATAAAATTAGTCGTAGTTGATTATTTTCCCAATTATAATTTACATCATATTTCTTATTTTATGTATCCCCTCAAATCGTACAAGCAATAGTATCATTGCATAAATGTTGACTTAAGAGCTGATTGGTCACAATTTAACATTTGTAATGGTTATATTTATAGCAGTAATACCAAGAGTAAGGTTAACTGTGTTAAAATAAACCACTTGTCTAGACAACTGTATTAATCTGTTTGGATGACTTTTTTTTGCTTAACCCTCATCTACCTGAGCCATTTTTTGTTGTCACGCACACCAAAGAGGGTTATCCCCCTCCACCCCCATCCCCCAGATTTTCCTTATTTTCATTAGATGAGGGTTAACTGTGTCAAAAAGCGAAGACTAATTCGAATGACACAATACACACACAACTTAAGATGTCACACTGAACCTAATAATTACAGTGAAATTAACATGTATGCTCTGAAGTTACCGAGCATACTTAGACATTTTTATTCACTAACAAATCAAAAACCAATTTAACCCAAGTTTCTCAAAGCAAAGCGCCGAAAGCTTAGTCAACTCAAGGTTAAAACATCAAATTTTAAATTTAATCAAGAACACTAAAAAGGTTAAGTTTTCCAGTTCTCTCAGCCTTAAGGAGAAGAAGAAACATCCTCAAACTGAGAAGACACAATGATTTATTTTACTGGTGACCTGCTTTTCAAGGGCAACCCCCGAAATGCACATCAACTGTATTCCACACCAGTCGTCTGGTTAAAAACCCTAACTTCATTACGCGCCGTGCCCATCCGACGACAGTTTCTTTTTTTATCACGTACGCACCCTCCAGAGCACATGCCCGCCTGCACTTGCGGCAGATCATCTCCCCATTGTTGAGGTGGTTATAAAAGGGCACGATGCAATTTGCCGCGTCCGTGAGTGCCTATCTCTCTCTGTAAGTTGATTTTGTGAGTATCCGTGGCTGCAATTGCAATCTTGCAACGACGACAAGGAGTAAATGATAATGGACAAGTCTATACTGTATAGTGGGGCAAACTTAGGATGTGTTGGTGTCTTTGCGTGTTTGTTGTAATAGGATAGTGTAAATAAAACATTATGGGTACAAAATGCACAATGGTGCATGTACAATAGCAACTGGTCAGTCACTAGGGGTGATTAGACTGGTGCTACTACACATGGGAGGAGTGGATTTTGGCTTGTCAGTACTGAAAGTGAGCTTCATTTATCCAACAACTAAGGCATACACAAATTTTCTGTTGCATCGGAACACAAACCGACTAAAAAAAACTGCCGACTCAAACGTTGTTTACGCAAAATTAGCACAACATTTTTTTTAAAATGCCTAAATTCTAAATCAGTTGTTTTCTACAGGGGCCAGTCCCAGTCTGTTGGCCAAAATCTGGGTTTCTTGGTCCAATTCGTGGAATGGCAGCAATCTCCGTATTGGGACAAAATCAAAACAACCCTAACAAGTTTGAGAAGGCCTAAATTGCGATCACTGAGGCTAAATTTGGGAGGTTTAATTTAATGTTCCAAATGAAGACTGCACTCTTAACCCTTGAACATGATCTGGCCAATTCGGTTGGTTATTAATAGGGTTATGATGTAATCAATCGTTCACGATCAGAAAATATTTAAAAGGCCAGGGTCCGATCGCTAATAGCATCCATCCCCATTAACCCCGATTTTACCGTGGAAGTGGCAAAGTTTGGTATCTGAAGAATGTGCTGATTTTCGTATCCGACCATATAATTTTACAGAGTACTCAAAAAAAAAAAAAATTAGCTCTACATCAAAATGGGTTGAAATAAAGAGGCACAAAACTCGTACAGATGGGGTTTTGGGGTGAAGAGGCCCAATTCTATCAAGATGAAAACTTTATATACTAAATCGGGTCATCCCCTTTTAAGAACGCTTGAGATGCATAGAGCTACATAGGTTCTATTTTGTTTGGATCCTCGAGGTTATTATGTTAAATCATCTAATGAGCCAATTAGAAGATCACCTACCAAAAGGTGGTAACCTCAGCGTTATGGACTCTCAAATATTTACTATCATTTAAAAAATCGTCAAAACACCACCATTGTGCTCACTCCTAATAGCTCTAGTTGATAATATGAGTACAGTGATTTCATGTCAAAGAAGCCTGGTGCCAAATATCAACAGCGTCCAATACCCCCACACAAACACCACCTTATGATAAAAAAAAAAGAAGTTTGCTCTTTGGCAAATATGATTCCCACTCGCGTCTTCTACGTGTGAAGCAAGCATTACCCCTACAAAAACGTTGTTTGCTTGGGCTGATAATCTAATTGTGCCGTCTTTACATCTCTTAACCACAGTTGTGAACAAAAGCCTACGCACTTACCCAACCTTGCACGTTTGCACTGGGAATGGTCTCTTATTCGGTTTTTTAAATAAAAGTGCTAACAAAATAGGAGAGGAATTGTGCAAGGCGCAGATGCCTAAGTGCTGTACGCTTAGCACTTGTTTTGATGTAGTTTGGTTTATTTCCCGCTAGTTGTTCACTCGAGTGCGGTTTATTCCCTATGACAATTCTATAAACGGTACTGGTGTAAATATGATATGTGAGCCGCGACCTAAAAAAAGCCCTAATCCAAGCAAGGCTTAAATTTGCATAGATTAGATTTAACAAATTTGATACAATGAAAATAAAAAATTTTGTATTTTTGTTCTTTTTATTTGGTTTTAAGGATTCAAAAAAGGATTGGCTGGCAAAAGAGTTGGCCACCTAGGTTGATATTTTCAAAGGCAATCATATTTGACCTCTATATGACCCTTAACCTCAACCTGCGTACGGTCACCTCTCCTCCATATAACCCATAATCAGTTGTACCAAAATATGGTTTGGTAGAATCAAAACTTCTAAAACAGCCAACTTTATAAAGTTGCCAATAAAAACTTTACCCAAATAAGCTTTTTTTTGACCGAATTGACACCGTTTACTACGACCTTTACCCCAACGCCTTAGGTCACTCCTTCCCTCCCTCCACCCAATGAATCATTGTATCATCAGTTTGGTTTGAATTTTTTGAATTTGAGTGTATGATTGGGCTGTCCATAGTAAAAATCCTGTTTACAGACAGTGCGTCTTACAGATTTCATTCATTTGGCTAAATTAATATTATATCCTTGGTATCGAATAATGCAAATAAAGCAAATCATTATGATAATGTAAAACAATGGTTGACATTAGAGGTTTTGTGTGAAACAGAACTTCACTTTAAACGCGAGTTTCTAAAACAAAGGTGAAATTTGGCCAGGTTAAAGTACATTCTATGCTGAGATAATACTAATAACAATTCTAGTACTTATATTAGAAACAACATTTTTTAATTATTAAAAAGCCTATAATGATTGTATAATGAACTGTCTATGCAAATCCTGTCACACAAAGCCCATCTACAAAATCTCGACAATTTGCATAGAATTTGAATATTCATATCTTTGTTTTTCATAATGGAATAAAGTGCAAATCATTACTATAAAACTGTATAACAATGGTTGATGTTAAAGGGCATTTTGTGATCCATAGCCTTGGCCCAGACTCCTTAAACAAGTGAGATTTTATATCATCTGAACCATTGGCCAGAAGTGCAGTATGTGTGCCACTCTTACTTGCATATTGTAGATGATAATGCGGGAGAAATACGTAATTTTAGAAGTTTTGTCTGTAAAAGGACCACCGGCCCAAATTAAAACACAGTGTCCTATGGACCCGGCACACCCTGATAAAAACATTTGCTCAGAACATCAAAACCCACTGTCAGAATAATACTAAAATTTTGGGAAATAACCTTTTCTCAAGGATATTTAGTGAAATATAAACAACAATTGAAGATGTTAGATCACAAATGCACCTGTTAAGGTGAAAACAGACAAATGTCACCCTCCATACAAATTTTATAGCAAACAAGGACGAAATTTCACCTTAGGTACATTTAAAGCTAATAATAACGAGTGAACAACAAAAGACCATTTCACCTTAAAGGTGCTTGCTTCCGAATTATAGTATGTGTTCTCTACCTTGATATGAGCGCCTGGCACTTGCACATACACCCCATTCAAGTACCGTGGGAAGGAAAAAAACCTTGCGGTTTTGATGTAGAAGCAATTAAGCATGTTGCAAACCTATTCAATACGGTCTATATATGATGGTTAAACCACTAAAACTGTGTTTTTTGTTTATATCTTGCGGAATGAAATGATTGAGGGCTCAAATTTCCAGGACGACAATAAAAAAAATACTGGCCTGTCATCTGGTATTCAAAATCAATACTACTTCCGGGTAATAGGGGCGGGTCCCAAAGATCGATCGGACAAACACACGCCACCTGCTTTAATGGACAATAGAGGACGATAATAATAATTGAAAATATAAATTTCTCATTGACTTTCTAATCCAACGTTTTGATAACATTATTTTTAATTTTTTTAATTAATTTTTTTTTTTTAGCCTACAGCAATATCATGTTGAATGAATATAAAAATTCAATAGTGCATGTGGCTGGTTACATATTCCCCCATGGGATGGTTTAAAGTTAATTAAAACCCATACAGGACGAACCTGCTTAACCATTATGGTATGGGATGAGCTTCCATGGTGAATTTGGGATGTTTTAGATCATACTTAAGTGAAAAAATTCAATGTTAGAATTATTCGCTAAATTTTCATTGTAATACACCATCCCCAGGGGAACATTGTAAATCCCTAAATACACTAAGGCAAAAAAAAAGTTTGTTTGCGTAACAGAAGAAAAATATCGAGTGTTCGGTTTGGTCAGAATTTTTTGTTTTAAGATCTTCTCAATGTTTTACTCTAACAATGAAACAAGAGATTGCTACTCATTTAAAGCTTTTTTCAAGACTAGCAAGATCTTTTATTATTGGTTTTAGGTGCTTTGTTGCTTTGTTTTATTATTTTTGTCTTTGTGTTGGTAAAAAAATCTTTTTGTTTATTGTTGATGAAAATAAGGGTCTGCCGGCAGAATATTTTTTGTTATTTCTTGCTAATTTGCAATAAAAACTTTTGAGTCGGCAGGATTTTCTTAGGGTCGGTTGGGTTACGGGTTTTACGCCAAACAAACAATTTTTTTATGCCTAATGAAGGGGTCTAATTCTGACTGTATCAGGCTGCAATAGTGTCATTATTAGAAGAGAAGGTGCCACACGTTATTTTTAAAACATTGCCCATTTAAAATATATCATTGGTGCCTGGTTCTTTAGTTGGCTGCTATTAACCAAACATTCTCCTATTGTCTCATTATTATTGCATGTACAGACAATTCAACAAAGATTGAAATTAATTTAAAATATAATCTACTGGTGAAGATATTACAAAAGTTGAAACCCTAAAGAAGGGGTTTGCTTGAAACATCAGGACCTCAGCCTCGAAACTCAGACCCGCGAAGTCAAATTCACTTCAGGTTCTATTTCGAGGTCTGATGTTTCCAGACATCCCCCGGGTGTATCAAAACATCAGAACTCGAAACATCAGACCCGGAAGTGAGTTTACTTCCGGGTCTGATGTTTCGATACACCCGGGGGGGGGAGGGGGGGGGGGGGGATGTCTCGAAAAATCAGACTCGAAACAACACCTCAGACATCAAAACATCAGACTGGAAAATTAATTTCACTTTCCGGGTCTGAGTCGTGTTTCGAGGGTCTGATGTTCGAGAAATCCCAAGAAGTGTTCATTTCAGTTTCGCATCATACTACTGACTGAACTGACTGTTTCAGTTTAAGTCTAATTACAAGGTTTTTGGAGGATTATTTCTTGGTTTCGTCTTTATTATAACTTATGAAATAGGTATTTGGCTATATTTTCATTGTCTTTAACCACAAAAATGGATTTCAGAAAAGAAAACGGAATAGGAATGTCCTGATCACACAAACAAACACAAACACACACAATTACATTGCACATACAATAATTATGCCAAACACACACACCCACATGCCACCCACATGCACACCACCCCCCTAACCCACACACACCCACAACATGTATGCGAATGCATTATCTTTCTGAATTCTGCACGAGGAGCATGAAAGTATAAATGAATGTGCATGCGCACAATACACGCTTTTAAAGTTTTCACCACTACACAAGTACACAACCAAACCACAGAATCAAACCACAGTGGCATTAAAACAAACTACCATCCATCTCAACACCAAAATCATTAACCCGTAAAACCAACATAAGAAACAAGTCATTGATCTGACTATCTGTCCACTGCAACATCCTTACAAACTTGACCTTCTCTTCCCCTCTCTTTTTTGACCATCTTTATACAAATACACAAACAGACCTATGAAAGCTCGGAGATCAGCCATCCCCCGAGTTGCAGCCTTTACCGTTGGTTCACACACGCTACAGGGACGGTCCAGGGCTTTTTCCCCCCTCCAGGCAAACAGATCTTGCCGTAGATTTCATATAATTTGGGTCAATTTTCAATATCGCTTGATGTGTATTCCATGAATAGAGAGAAGCTTTTATTCAGTGACTGGTGTCCTCTCACTGACCTCCGACGGCTTATCACGTCACAACAGATGGGCTTACGTGGAGACGTGCCCTCACATGGCCACACAATTTGGATTGTCTTTTAATCGTTTCAATTTCCTGTTAAATGAACGCTCATTGTTTTAACTTGCCGTGTTGTTAACAAGCAAGAGTGGGACCGGAAAAGGATGAAGAAGTGATTAATTAGAAAGCTTACAGTGAATGAAGAGAACAGACAGACCTTTAAAAGCATTGACTATGTTGTGTTTAAATTAAAGCAGTCCTTTTTCAGACTGTGGCACATCAATAAGTGAATTAATGCCTTACAAGGGAAGTTTGGAAGTTGTCTTGATTGCTTAAACGGACTTCCATCTTAATTTCCAATAAAAACAGAACATTCATTATAACTACATCTCTTTAAATGATGGGGGGGGATGGTAGGAAACTTACTCATGACGTAATACATTAAAAATAACTCCTGAGGTTTTTTCTTTTCTCCTTCTCTTTGTTCTTTCTCCCTTCCGCTTCTTTCCTTCCGCCTTTTTTTTTTCTTGATCAACATGAGGTGGATTAGGAAACATAACTCGTAACGTAAACCGTAGAATAACTCCTGAGGTTTGTCTTTTTTCTCTTCTCTTTTCCTCTTTTTTCTTTCTCCCTTCCTCTTCCTTCCTTCCTCTTTTTTCTTGAGAACTTTGAGGGGGGCTTAGCCCACACAAGCCCCCCCCCCCTGGTACGCTAGTGTAATTATTCATTCATCAACACTGCAACATACAGGAAAGAGCCACTTACAACAAAAATAATTGGTACCCGACCTCTCCTTATATTTTGTAATATTCTGATCAATGATGTAGCAGAGGATATACAGCTGTTTTGACCCATGCATTGTCTCTTCTTGTTATGAACACATTAAGAAATTTGTTACATGCAATTTTGACAACTGTTAAAAGTTGAGACATGCAAGAGCTATCATCTGTGCAAAAACAGACAAATCCATTTGTGGAAATCTTGCCATACAGGGCCCTACAAATTATACATTTGCATGTTATTGCACCCTCTATCTGCCCATTCTCCATATGAAGACGTGTTAAACTAGATTTTTGAAATAAAAATCTTATTGCCCCGCTACATTTCATAAAATTGACACAGGAGTAGTTAGTTATAAATACTCAAATCAAGTTGTCAACATCTTTGTCGCGTTGATATGTTTCTTGTTTAATTCTGTTTTTGTCATAATTGAACCTTTAAACAGCTGTGGTATAAGCTCATACGGTGTATGAGATTATGGAATCTTTTGTCCTTTATTCAGATAGGGATAAATAAGTATTAGGCTATACCGTGTGTATAAGCAAAAAAAAATTAATTATGTCATCGCATGTAGGCTTTGTGCGTTAATCACCTAATGGCACCTTTTCATCGGCTTGGTGTTTTTTGAAATTTGCGTAAAAGAGTATCGGCACAAAAAATTATTACTCAAGTAATACCACAAAATTTTTTTTTACAACAATACCGATTGATCAGAAACTCATCTTAGGTCAGTTTAGGATAAAGAAAAAAATAGTCAATCACTCAGTCAACCAACACTCAAACAACCACTAACCAACCACCAAGCCCCTCATAATAGAATCTGAACAAAAACTTTACGATCTGCACCAGAAGAATGGACTAAATTATCTGAAATTCCTAGAAATTTTCATTTACTTACAAGTTCTTTTTTGGAAGAAATTGCCAAAAAATAATAAAATATACTTAAATTAATAGGATGTTTATGCCCATCAGTCACCTTTCTTTCAAGCCTGCAATTACCTGGGAAACACAGAAATGATTCATTTCTTATACCATAAAAATACACAGAACTCAGAATTAGCAACGTTCAAAATCAGCCGATATTCAGGTGAAAGCTATCCTGGTCGGGCCCAGAGAGCAAATACCAAAAGGATCTGTGTGCCCCAGTTTTCCCTCACATCTGTCACAGAAAACTCACACAAGATTATCTTTACATGCTACTCCTCTTTTTTATTTTTCTTCTTTTTTTAAATCACTCATCTCTTCAAAATTTGTGAGACTTTTAGTCCATTTGAAAGCATTTTAAGCAGAGTACATAAAAGAATGCTATTAATCCAAAAAAAAAAAAAATTAAGCCACCTGAATTTGGTAATTTTCTGACCATTCTTGTTTCTCCTCATGTTACAACATCTTATTTCTTGTTCTTGGAAGCGAAGGTAGGTGCGACATCGCAATTCTCCCAGCATGCAATGGGCTAACGCTTGCAATCTCGTCAAGCAGGTGGGATGCATCCTGTGGTATCATGGCACATGATTAATCATTCTAGTAACGCGACACCAGCAACATTTACGGGCAAATGCAGGCCGCGGCTACGTGCGCAAACATTCAAACACCATTAAAGGCATTCTGCTAGCCTGTGTGTACAGGACTCCCCCGGTGTGATGGGTAAGGGTGCAACATTATGTTGCAAAAGGTAAAAAGGATTCACTGACTCGGACCTTAAACTGACGAGTATTTGACTAGGGTACTATGGTATCATGTGATTGCACCAACAGACAAAGAACTAACAAAGTCGCAGCCACTCACAAATTATGCGCCTTCATTTCTTTGTTTCCTCTAACCACTGCCAATGCAACAATGTACATACACATGAATATTTTTCCTTACTTCTAAAGACAGTCCAAAGTAGGAAATCGGATTCTATCGAGATGGAGAATTTTATGGACACTTCATATGCATTACATCTTATTAATGGTTTCCATTTTTTTATGGAGATACACAGGCTCATTCTAGAATGTCCAAGAAGGTATGACAGCAGCTATGCAGATGATGTAGCACCAGAGGGTGGATTGAGTCAATCCCACAATGCACCAGTTGGGGAAATTTCACCTCAATAAGGTCATATTCTTAACACATAAAAACCCTGAATTTACACTCATGTTAGCCCATAAAGCATCATAGTGGGTGAGCCAGGCATGTTGGTCGGTATCCCCGGGGGGGGGGGGGGGCAAAGAGGTATTTATACCAGGGCTACCTCAGACTACTATGACATACACGAAAATGTACGATGGCAATTCTGTAGGGGTAGCTTAAAGACACTATCAGTGAGTTGATAAATCAGAAAATCAAAAAAATCCAAAAATCAGATTTTGCATGTATGTAACAAGTACAGGTATCCTAACTACCCTGCAAATGATAGACCAGAAGCAACCCTAATTAAGGACAGATCGGAAATTTTAGTCATCACTGTCCGTCTGACATTACTTATCAACACGTAATGAACTGGGGAATCGTTCATGCGAACACTGCCTTTTGCCTTCCTGTCTGTCAATTCTACAGGTGGAAAAGGTAACTTATGAGAATTTACAGACATCCTTCTACTTTGAGCTATTCCGGCAAAAATTTCAAAAGTTTTCAAATCACTGATAGTGTCTTTAAGCGAGCTAGGGGCTCGCAAAAGATTATACAGGGCCAAAATTGAAAAGTGGTCCAATGTTGTTGAATTGCATACCAAATTGTTTGTATGATCACAAGGAGTTTGTAATGTTCTCACAATTAAAATAAAGAATAGTTTCGAACATCCGCAATGTGATAAAACAAGTTACGCACCTCATTAGTACTACCCCTATATCTCGTAGGGGTATAGGGGTTGTTGGGTGTAACTTGGTAACTAAACATTGTACATTGTCCAAACTATACCTTATTTTACTTCTGATTACATTTACAAATAATATGAGACCGTTTGCACTGAAATTGAAGCGTTTTTTAATATTTGACCCCTGTAGAAGCTAAATTTAACCTTTGACCTATAATAACAGTTTTCAGCTTATAACTCAATTGGGGTAAGTTGGAGATAACACAAACTATACATTTTTTACTCCTAGTGATCATACAAACAATTTGGTATGCAATTCAACAACATTGGACCACTTTTCAATTTTGACCCCGTATAATCTTTTGCGAGCCCCTAGCTCGCACCCCTACAGAATAGCCTTCATACATTTTTGCGTACATCAGTGTTAGGAACCCCTGGTATCAGTGCCTCTTCCCCCAAGGTGAAACCAATAAGGCTATTTTTGATGGTCTGGCTCATCCACTATTAGGTACTTTTTAGCAACAGATATGGCAATTCCTGAAACTTAATTCTTCAGGTAGACAAGGATGACTTTTTATTAAGGGAAAGATTAATAACTATTAAGGGAAAGATAATAACAATTCATATTTTTTATATTTGATTTATTAGGACAATGTCCTACATATTTCCATTGGGGTCCATTTACCAGGATGCCATTAGCACAGCCAGGGGTAATCACCCTACTCTTCAAAACAGGTATGATTCTCTGTACATGGGACTGACGGCTTGAAGTCCCCTCCAAAGGACAGGTAATATCATGGTTCATTTTCCTAGTCCAGCTGAACCAATTTTAATAGCTCTTGTACAGATTAAATCCAGAATGTAGTACCCAATTAAATCCCTGTAAGTGGTCCCACCAGGAATTGAACCGGGGACCTCCAGCACCAAAGGCTAATACCCTAACCAGTGGGCCACACTCTCCTCATTACGACTCCGCATTATGATTCTGACTCTTACCAAAGTTAGAATCATAACATGATACATACTGCAATGCACATATTCCTACACTCTTTCTAAGAAATAACCTTCATAACCACATCTAGTCAAAAGCATTTCCCAGATAGCAATTCACACATAAACAACATGGTTGGCCTTCTCTCTCCTCCACTAACAAGCACTTGACTTTTAGTCGGAAAGTTGTCCAAGAGACATGAAGTGCAGAAGACATTGAAAACAAATAGATGTGAGAGCTGCTCTTTCATCACCTATCTATCAGTGATGTTAACCGTCCTACAGACAGGCCAATTTGACTTTAAGACTGGCTGTAAACAAACCATCACATTGACAGCAACCGAGGGTAGTATGATGATGAAAAGCTAGGTCGGGCCTTTGTGTAATCTTTACACAAGATTTATTTTAATCTTAATTCTCACCCTAATTCTAGCCCTTGCCATAACCCTAGAGGATGTTTTGAACTGCACTCTTTAAAGCAATAACAGCACAATTTTTGAAGAGCACCCCCAACTTTCAAAATTCTATATTTTTGCACAGTTATGTTGGTAATTGTCTGGGAAACTATACCTGTGAACAAGAATGCTAAAAAATGCATAATGAGTAATTTTGTAATTAGAATTGGGATCCCAGATTGTACTTAATGGCAGAGCTGGAAATGCTAAGTTTATGTCCGTCCATGATGAAATATTGCCACCTCAAAGAATATGATCTCTAACTTGACTTGCCTGAAACAATAAGGCTATTTGCGGTCTGGACTCTCCACTATTAGGTCATTTTTTAGCCAATCAGATATGGGCAAATTCCTGAAACTAATTCTTCAGTGCAAAGGGAATGACTCTTTTTTAAGGAAAAGATTAATAACTATTAAGGGAAAGGTTAATAACCAATTCATATTTTTTATATTTGATTTATTAGGACAATGTCCTGCATATTTCCATTGGGGCCATTTACCAGGATGCATTAGCCCAGCCATGGCTAATCACCCTACTCTTCAAAACAGGTTGATTTCTCTGTACATGGACTGACGGCTTGACAGTCCCTCCAAAGGACAGGTAATTCATGGTAATTTTCCCTAGTCCAGCTGAAACCAATTTTAATAGCTCTTGTACAGAAGTATTAAATCCAGAATGTAGTACCCAATTAAATCCTGTAAGTGGTCCCGCCGGGAATATAACCGGGGACCTCCAGCACAAAGGCTATACCCTAACCAGGCAGTGGGCCACACCGCTCTCCATTACGACTCCGCATTATGATTCGCATCTACCAAAAGTTAGAATATAACATGATACATCCTGCAATGCACATATCCTCACTCTTTCTAAGAAATAAACCTTGCATAACAACATCTAGTCAAACGCATTCCCAGATAGCAATTTCAACATAAACAACATGGTTTGGCCTTCTCTCGTCCTCCACTAACAAGCACTTGCTTATTAGTCGGAAAAGTTGTCCAAGAGACACGAAGTGCAGGAAGACATTGAAAAACAAATAGAGGTGAGCGCTGCTCTCACACCCTATCTATCCAGTGATGTTAACCGTCCTACAGACGGCCGATTTGACTTTAAGACTGGCTGTAAACAAACCATCACATTGACAGCACCGAGTTTTGTTGGTAGTATTGATGATGAAGCTGTATGGTCGGGCTTTTGTGTAAATCTTTACACTAAGGATTTATTTGTAATCTTTAATTCTCATCCCTAACGTTCGGCCCTTGCCATTAAACCCTAGAGGAATTTTGAATGCACTCTTTAAGCAATAAACAGCAACAAATTTTTGAGAGCAACCCCAACTTCAAAATTCTATATTTTTTGCACAGTTCTGTTGGTAATGTTGGGAACTATTACCCGTTGAACGAGAAGCTAAAAAAGCATGAATGAGTAATTTTTGTAATTAGAATTGGGATCCCGATTGTACTTAACTGGAAGCTGCGAAATGCTAAGTTTATGTCCGTCCATGATGAATTTGCCAGCCTTAAAGAATATGATCTCTAAAGTGACTTGCTGAACCAATAAAAACTACTAATGGATGACATAACCACATCTCGTCCAAAAGCATTCCGATAACACTTCACACATAAACAACATGGTTGGCCTTCCTCTCCTCCACTAACAAGCACTGACTTTCAGTCGGAAAGTTGTCCAAGAGGACATGAAGTACGATGAAATAGAAACAAATAGATGTGAGAGCTGCCCCTTTATCACCTATCTATCAGTGATGTTAACCGTCCTACAGACAGCCGATTTGACTTAGACTGGCTTGTAAACAAACCATCACATTGACAGCAAACTGAGGGGGTAGAATGATGATGAAAAAGCAAGGTTCACGAGCCTTTGTGTAATCTTTACACCAAGATTTATTTGAATCTTTAATTCTCCACCCTAATTCTAGCCTTGCCATAACCCTAGAGGGTGTTTTTGAACTGCCTTCTTTAAAGGTGCCAACGACGCGATTTTAAGGCACCCCAATATTTTGTCATAATCGTAATTTCAATAGATTAGATACTCCTGATTTGTTGACCTTGTATTGGCAAACAGAAAGGTTGTCTTGAAAGAGCGGAAAAGGCGATTTTGATGTGCTTATATTTAAATATAACCAGGCTGAATTTCATATTTGCTCCTATACGAAATTCGAAATTTTTGTACACAGAGAATAATTCCTCAGCTAAATCCTTTCAGATGGGGATATTTTGGATTTTTGGAACGCTTTACATCAGGGCAAAAATCAGTTAACTTTTGATTTTTAGGGACACCTGATATGTGAAATCTCTCGTTGCACCTTTTAAGGACAAACCCCCTAATGTCCCCATGTGACGGGCAATGTCTTAAAAATTTAGTCTTATGGTTTATTTCTGCAAGGAAAAATATGTATGATTTTACCTCTTTTGCTTCTCATAATTGGGAACAAAATTTAAAGCAAAATCATCATTTTAAGAGCATCACATTAAAACATTCTATGAATTGGCAGCCGACAAACACGTGTCATCATGACAGCTCACAAATTAATTAAGAATGCGATCTCTATCAAATCTAGAAAATGCAACTTTTTCTCTATTCACTTCAAAATTGACTAAGCTTATCTACCGGGAGTAGCACACACATGATGTAACACATCTCAAGTACAAAGGTTTGTTTGAGTGATTAAATATGTGACCAAGACTCCAGGAACCCTGATGAAACGTGATTCTTAGTGCTGCCAGTGGTTGCCTTAAGGACAGTGTCAACCCTGGGGCTTTTGTTTTTACACGATTTTCTGATTTTGGTACCATTTTAAACATCATAAATGTGTTCTATAGTTACCCACAAAAGGTACCACTGCAGCGTATTTTTGCCGATTTAAAACAGATATTGACCATTTAAACCGCTGGTTAAACGGCGGGAATTTAAAGCACATTTCACGCCGTCGGGCGCAAAGGCACACCATCGAGTCGAGCGGTGAATTTTTGATGCGTTAATGAAGCGTACGCGTGTTTTAATGTACTTAAAGAAAGTAGGGGGGGTAAAAGGATCAAGCCCCATTGAATGCAAGGACGTTGACATTCTGTGCCCCCTTCATCGGAAATAAGCATTTAAGACCGTCAAAAACTATTCATTATTTTAATCTTAATGAACTCCACCAATAATTGCACATTTTTTTTTTTTAATGTTTTATTATTTTGTAATTTTACCCTGTACAACTGAAATTGACCCTTATTTGATTTTGCGTTTTTAGCTATAACTGTGAAACTTTCGGCTGTACATATTACAAACTATACCTTTCTGAATTCTTATGGTTAGACACATAAAAACATGGTGTGCTTTTCAACATGATTGATCAATTTTACAAATTTGGACCCCTGTACAAACTTGTTTTGCCACCTCTCCTTATAGGTCACCACTGCTTGGCCACTTAAGAATCACGTGTCAGGGGTTCCGGTCAGTTTGTCAACATATTAATACACTCAAACCTTTTGTATTGAGATGTGTTACAAATGTGATGCTAGCGCAGGGCTATGTATAGAAAGTGAGAAAATATGCAAGGAGATAACGCTGACTGATTTTCTAGCAGGTCTAATTCAGAGGGTGTTTTGAGACAACATCCTACAATGCACAGTTTTTTGAGAAATTCACCTAATAGGGTCATGTGACCACATGACAAACTCTATTCTTAAAACATAAACCCCTGACTTTAACGCTCATTTAGCCCACTAGGCATGTAGTACTTAGGATTGTGTTTGCATGATTATGAAATTGTCTGTGGTTCCTTAAAACTTTTGGAAACTTTTTACCCCCCCTTCGTACTGACATGTGTTTAGTAACAGTACAGGACATTGCATGCATCATGGTGCATTGATTAAAAACACCCTCTGGGTCTAATTGATACCAATTATGGCAAACATAACAACCTCAAAATTGATACCAAAACAAGCATAAAAAAAAGTGCCAATTCAAAAATTATTTAAGATTTTTGGAAGTTGAGCAGAGAACTGTACCAGGAAAATGCTTAGCTGTCCTTATAGATTATGTTCAATATCAGTTAATCCCAGCCATTTAGAAATGACAAAAAACAACATATGAAAATTCAACCAAAATTCTACACTTTTAATTAAAAACTACACTAATATTATAAGGATTAACATCATTGGAGATGTTCAATCCCACCAAGCCCTGATATGTGAACATTGGACAACATTTAATTTTTCAGAGAAATGAGCAAAATAACCGTTAAATAATGCTATTCTATTAGTGTATGATTGATTAAGTCTTAACACCACATCAATGTGAACATTGGACAACATTTTTATATTGTCCGAAAATGACAAAATAAACGTTAAATAATGCTATTCTATTAGTGTATGTTGATTTCAAGTCTTACAACATCAATACTATGCAAGCCTTATGACATCAATACATAATTAATACAGAATAGTGGAAGGTGGGGCAACATGTGGTCCACTGGATGAAGCGCCCGACTCGCACGCCAAAGGTTGTGAGTTCGAAACCCGCTGGGGGCAATGATTTTGCTCTGAGGTAAGCGCTTTACCTCAATACCCTTTACCAGGTGTATAAATGGTACCGGCAGTATTCAATGTTGGGAAGGTTAACAGAACCTCACTTGTAGAGGAAGTATAGCGATACCCCTACAGCAACATTAAGACAGTAGAATCTGGCCAAATCGCTTCGAAAGAGAGCTGGGCACTCAATTATGTGTACACAGGTCCGGTCCCCTTCATAGTGAAGATGAGTTTAGCCCTTTGCAAATGAGTGCTGATAATGCAAAAACATCTGTATGATTATTCCATGTGAAGTCTTCGTTATGCATAGATAAATTGAAACGTAACAATTTTTGCCGTAATGTTTGTAAACTGGACGATTTATACATAAACACCTTTCAATGGCCAACAGTTTGGATTGCATTGGAAATAGTTAGTTTCTTGGTCTCCTGCGCTATGAACAGTTCTAAGGTTTCAATTATTACACTTGACCAGGCTACCACAACCAACCTTTGGTTGTCACATGTGACTTCAACAACACATCTTATAAAGGACCAAAGTTATAATTTGATGCAGTACCAATTTCATACAATATTCCTTTGACGAATAGACTTTACAATTCTCTAGATTAGAAAAAAATATTTTGTTCACATATTTATGGTTAAATATTTGACCAAAGGCTTCTATTTTTGTTAACAGTGGTTAAGGAATATATCATAAAATGTCTAATACGTCCTGTATCATCCCCTCATTTCCAAGGAATAATTAATAATCTAAGCCCTGGGTAGGATTTATAGAAGACAACAATAAGACTTCCCATCTTCAATGAAAACACAACAGTGTTATATATTAATTAATAATTGCTGTCTTGGAAGGTCAAATTATCTTCTGTGCATTAACAAGTACCATGTAGTGCTATCAAAATTCCACTTACAAGCAACTTATTATGATGAATTTAACCATATAGGCTGGTATTCTGAAAGGGAGACTAAACTTTAGACCTGGGTTTAAACCAGGGTTAGGACTACAAGAGGGGACCTTTTTTTACAACATACTCTAAAGTGTGCCTGTAAAGGTGAAGAAAAAATCCTCAGGGAGGCTGTACCAGCCCATCCATGAGGAATTTTCTCACCCATTACATTTAAACTTTCCCGATTTTGGAAAGGGAAAGAAAAAGGTCCCCTCTAGTAGAATACCATGGTTTTTTAAACCAGGTCTAAAGTTAGTTCACTTTCAGAATACCCAGCTAAAAGATCCCAGTCCTTCAATGAAACTCCTTAATTTTACACTTAATTATAAAAAGTTATTGTTGGACTTGGAAGTTAAATTATTTTAGTAGATAACAAAGTCATAATTTATTTCTACACAGAATTTTCAATATAAGTAATAACTAAAATAGATTATCTACAACAAACCACCATTCTACGTAGATAGATAGAGGGTTTCTATTAGAGATAGGTGGTAACAACTTAAGAAAATCATCTACCTACAGATACACCACGGTCTACTGAGATAGCCAACAGGTTTTCCAAAGAGAGAGGGAGGGGGGGAGAGATAACAACTTAAGAAATAATAGATCTACAATAAACACTATCTTACTGTAGATAGCTAACAGGCTTTCCAATTACAGATAAAAATATCAACAGTAGATAGTAATGCTTTTTTTGCACAGTACATAATTTCACTAGCAAGCCAACTTATACATTCTTACCATTACATAAAACAAATGAATCCTATATATACTATAGACAACATTCAAGATCTATAACGATCTATGATAATAAAAAATGCTATCTTAACTGTAGATAGCTAACAGATTCCCTATTAGGAAATTAAAAACTCTCTTTAATTAAACAACCGCTACTGTTATATTAGCTAATTTCACCATTGCAGGCAAATTATTACGAAACAGATATATTACAAAACGAAGTATCTTAATTTAGACCAACTGACACTACATGCATCAATACGGATATTTATGTTTCCCAAAAGGTAGTAGAAGATCATTCAACCAAAAGAGCTCTAGTTAACCAACTTTATAACACTTCTAATGATGTTCATTTTAGTTTGCAGACTCCTTTGGTGATATTGGGTTTGAAAAAATGATTTTTAAAGGATATTTCTAATTTACACACACATTTTTAATTCTCAATAGCCATAACTTTAAAAAAGTAAATTGAGTGATAGAACCTTCATGTTTGCTATGGATAATATGTTCAATAATTAATAAGTCAAGGACTCTAAATCTCTGTAGTGCTCTGATTGTAGAGTTACCTGACTCACCTACTAGAAAGTTGAAACAATGTTTTTTAGTAGAGCCTGTCAAGATTACATTAAGTTTTCAATATAAAAAAATCTGCAATGAGGGCAAAAGTTTTGCACAGTCGATTGATCATTTCAATGTATGCCACCCATTGGGTGATTTGGGGGCCATTATTTTAGCGTAGGTGGTGTAACACTTTGAGATCATTTCACAACCTGAATCCCAATGATCCTTATAAGTATTATCCTCTATAAAATACAAATTGTTTTTTATAAGGATGTTGATTTGTAAGTATATTTGGTTAATGGGTTAATATAGCTATTGAAGGTAAATAAAAATAAATGGCATTTTTGGGTCAAATTTAGCAAAATTTGGTAATTTTGCCTTTTAAATTATGTTATCATAACATATACTGATGACATTGAGCTTTGTTTTTTGTAGAAGACAACAATGCTGGTCAGTTTTTGGGGGAAAGTTTGAAAACCCACTTTTTGTTACATTTTTTAAAGGCTAATTAAATTAGCAATTTTCCCAAAAATGCTAAAAATCAGTGATTTTTTTTAGCATTGTGAATAGTTACGGGGGACAATTCAACTTATTTTGGTGCCCGTTGATAGTACAGAATGGCTAAAAGTTATTTTATGGTTCATTGGACATAACAAAGACATATAAAGTCAGGTAAAGTCAGAAAGAAAATAGCAATATTAAACGTTGCCATGGTAACCAGTAAACACGAGATGTGAATGACTAAAGTAGAAAAATAGATTAGGACAATAATTTTGAAGTATTTCCACAATATCACGGGATGACATGGTGTGACATTAGTAGAACAAATTTGAATCGGTGTTGTACGGTCAGCAGAGCAATTATGTTGCCATGGAAAACGCACCAAGATGCATTAAAGAACGGTGGTTGATTTGGCAATGTTGAAGAGTTACGGGATGATTTAACTATGTTTTGGCCCACTTACTGGTACAGAATGGCTTTAGTTATTTTGGGTTGTCAAGTAACATAACAAAGTACACATAAGTACTGAGGAACTAGCAATATCTAAATGATTGCCATGGTAACCAGGGGTGGATTTGAGGGGGCATATCACGGCATAGGGCGCCGGGGGCACTGTAGATCTATTAAAAAATGACTTCTTTACACACCGGGCGCCCTGTAGATCACTGAGAAATGGACGTAAGGATGTCAGGCACAGTTTTGTAGATTTGTGTGGGCGCCCAACAGACGCGGTATGCCACCACCCCACTCCCCCCCACGACTGGGAACCAAAATGAAAAAAACTAATGGCGCCCCCCTTTTGAAAAAGCCTGGTGATCCGCCCCTGGTAAACCAGTGCCACAAAGAGCTTGTGAATGGCCTAAAGTAGACTTAATAGAAAAATAGTTGTAAGTGGAGAAATAACCTGAAGTTATTTACACCATAATAATGTACTGCAAATGGTGTGACATTTAGTAAAAATATTAGAATCCGGTACAGGTCATCAGAGCAATACTGTTGCCATGGAAAGCGCCAAAGATTAGATGCATAGGCATATTTTTGAAAGTGATGTCAGTAAACCATTCCAGAGTATTGAAAGGGTACTTGTAAAAATAAGTTAACAGCAGCAGATTCATGACAAATTGTGGGCAATTGATGCATTTTTTTATGCTCAATTCTGACATGGCATTATTTAAAGTGAAACGAGTCTACTTTCACAAGGTTAAAGTTAACTACGAGTTAACGGAACAAATCTCACAGCTGGGACATGTTTCACGATTAGGGGAAATGAAGGGTTAAATTGGCATGATTGGTGAACTAACATTGCTCGGAATTTGGTTGTAGGGGTTTAAAACAATTGTTCGTGTGGTTACAGTATTCCAAATGCTTAGTTTTGTTGATTGTCGACTTTGAGTTATGGTCAAATTAGCCAAAAGCTTCCATTTCAAATGTAACAAGATTAAAAAAGTAAAAGTTGCTCAACTTGGTAAAACGTGAAGAGAAAATAGGTTTCACATCTGTTGAGTTATATACTATGGGACCAAATAGACTGGTAGAGACTATGTAAATCCAGTGACATGAGTTGGCCATGGTGGATATAAATCGTGGCCTTCCTTTAACCTACCTCGGATAACAAACATGGATTATAGTAAAAAGTATTCTTTATGCTTTGACAATATGAATAATGGACATTTCTTACCAAAATGGGAGCAAACTTTATTTTGTTATGCAGACTGCCTGCACAACCTAAAGTTGGACTGTGTGGGCTATATTTAGATTTTTTGGACTCCATAACTCCAAACCAGAGGTTGCATTATGGGAAATTTTTACATATAACCTTGACGGACAATTTGGTATGGGTTTCAAACAAGATTGGAGAAATTGCATACCCCCAACGGTCAAGCTAATAATGGGACAATTTGGTATATTAATTTTGCACAATATTTCACCAATCCATGGTGTGCTATGTTAGCCAAAATGAATCGTCAATCAAATACCAAATGGTGTATTAAGGTGCGCCGCAGGGGCGTGCGCACTGCGCACCAAGGTAAGAGTAAACAAAAAAATAAAAACACTGCAAGTTGAAATTTGCGAATCCCCCTGGCCTTTATATATATTGAAATTTCAGTTCAAATGTTAAGAATAATAATAATAATAATAATGAGATTTATATAGTGAGGTAAAAGTGCCTTACACATTGTACTGTTAAGTCACCCACCAAGGGGAGTCCCCGTAACCTGACCCATCATGACAAACTGCATTTCTGAAAGACTTATGAATTTGGAACCTTAACGGGAAATAAACATTGCTTTATTTGTTGAAGGGTTTCCAAATCAAGTAAGTTGTGTCAGAAAAAGTTGTGTCAGATGGGTCAGGTGATACGGAACGCTCATTGGATGATCATCGGTTGAATTAGCAAGCATGCACCATAGCAGGCAAAAAATATGTCAAAATCGCGTCAGGTTACGAACTCCACCTCACCAAGTTTCATTGAACCACATAACCTGAAATGCCTCAAAATTTTCAGCACGATGTTGCGAACTACGAGGGTTTCCGAGCCTTATTTCAGGGATTGGACCTTGAGTTGACCTGATGAACATGATGACCTGGAAATCCTTTAAATTAATATTGGTAGAAAATGTAGATTACACCCACTATATATGTTCCATGACCAATACAATCATGTGCAGTGATTTGACCTAGATGACCCTAAGACCTTGAAATGACCTTCAAAGTTCGAAGATTGGATGTTGACCGCACTCACCAAGTTCATTATCCTACCCCGTTTAGTGCATTTGACCGGGATGACCCTCGCATGACCTTGAAATCCTTAAAATTGGCACCAGAATGTTACCACAACCAAACAAAGTTTCATCATTCTACCACGGATTGTCAAATTAGCTCATTTGAACAAAGAATGCCTTTTTAATTGGCCCACATGCCCTTGACCCCCAACATGATGACCTCTCACAAATACACCACAATATGAACCTTGGGGGCCGTGGTTCTTCTGGATAAAGTTTGGCTTGCAATTGGCCAAAAATGTTTGGGCAGGAGAAAATTTCCAAACTGTAACCAAAATGACAGAATGTTCCTTTAATTCTTCCACATAAACTTGAATCAATCTGGGTACACCTCATATGGGCCTTGGACTGTGCTTATATACTGGCCAATTTTGGTGATCGTAGCATTGATTTGCGGCGAGGGGAACGGAGAAAACACATGGATAGATTTCCAAAGATTCACGTGCACTTCTCACACACAATGGATACACCACAATTGATGAATCTAGGCAAGTGTTCTTCTGTCTTCATGTCGTTGGACCATGAGATACAGGAAACGTCAACTAAGCACATGATAGAATGCTCATTCCATTTAATCTACCTACATTCCCTTGACCCCAATCTGTGTACTCCTCATAACAACCTTGCGTGGGCGGAAGTGCTATGACTGACAAATTTGAGTGATCGTTAACATTTGATTTGGGGCGAAACCACATGAACTCTCACCAAACGGAGTAACACCGCATATGAAACTTGGACAACACTTTTGAAAACATCCCTGTGGAAAGGTTAACAATTCAGACCATTTTAAGGAAATCGGTTTGCAAATTAGGATTAACCTTTGGTGATGACCTTTGACATTTTACCAATTTTGTCTTTATACCTCCGTAACCATACACTGTAGGTAGTACAAAAACTCGACCCTTTTTAATTTAAATCCTTGCACAACAAGGAGAAACTCTTTGATTACCTTTTTAAAGCAATGCAAGCAATTGTCCTTGACCCCTGTTTTAAGAATTTACACCCTCTAAATCCGCCCACACTTTTATGAGGGGCACCCCAGCTAAATTTGTTCATTGACCTTCTTAGAACACAAAGCACTAAGAATGATGCTTGCTTCTCACGGTCACGAAATTTGCTCCAAGATCACACCTACAACGATGGGCATCAGAAATAAAAAACCCAGGCAACCAGGGCCGTACGCCGGATTTTATTTAAGGGGGGGGGGGGGGGAGGTGCGGATTTCGAAAAAAGTGACCATTTTTTGGTTAATAAAAAGTGACCTAACCCCCTAAAAATGGTTCTTTTGGGGACTTTTTGAACATCTTTTTGCCAAAAAGATGACTTCTTGTCAAGATTTCTCTAAATTGGACCTTAAAAATGTCTGAAATATTGATTTTGTCTTGGTTGGGTTGTGGGTATTATCACTTGTAGGTATGTTTGGGATAAATTATACTTGTTACAGATATCCAAAAAAATATATTTTTTTAATATTTTTTTTCGAATTTTATGATTTAGTAATAAATCACTGATATAGTGCTGTAATCGGACCACATGACCTCTCACCACAATCGGAGTACACCTACTATGAACCTTGGGCCAGTGGTTCTCTGATCAAGTTTCGCTTGTGCGGCAATTAGCCCAAAGCGTTGGGAGGGTCCGTATCATGGATATAAGCGGCCGGATATCAGCTACTCAGTTTTGAATTAAATCCTTGAACAACCATTAAACCATTACCGATGACTTGTGAATGCGCTAAGAAAAAGAAAGAACCCAAGCGTTTGGGCAGGAGATTACAAAAAAACAGGTCAATCTAAAGCAAATGGAACACACACAGACTGACACCCACGCACACAGAATCGGCTTGTCACAATTACCCCCTCCCCCGATATTACACCAGTTTGATGGCATCTGGGGGAGGGAGATTGTCAATTCGTCCCAATTAAAAAGACACCAAAAGTCCCAATCAGAGCACCTGTTTAATATGCTGTGAATAGTATGAAGTCACACATCTAATGTGCCACATAATGTAAACTTATGTTAATTTAGTGCCAGTTGGAGAAATCGGAACCTTGCCCTTTACCAAACTTATGGATGGGACAACTAGTAGAAATGGTAGCCGGATTTCATCAAATAAATTGTTAAAATAAACATATAGAAAAAAAAAAAATAGCATACACTCAAAATTACTCATACCCAACCACCCAAAGTTAAAAAAACAAAGACCCACCCACCACACAAAGTAAAAAAAGAGACCTCCACCACCCACATCCAAAGTAAAAATACAAGGACCCATACCCACCACCCGAAGTAAAAAACAGGACCTCATACCAATACCCCAAATCGTGAAGCTCGAATCGGGTTGTAATTTTACAGCCAGTTTTAAAAAACAAAAAAAAAAAAAAAAATTTATTGCTCATTTTGGACTCGAAAAGAGACCTTTGACTACTGACTATTTGGATTTATTCTGATGATTTTGATAGATTTTAGATTTATTTGATAGCAATCCGTTACTTAGAAATTACCACTAATTAGTGGGGTGGCTTATAGTGAATTTTCCAAAGTTATCGTAACGGCGTGGACAAAAGCCCATTTTTTGTGAGGCTTATTCGAGGTAGGACAAATGATTTTTAGCAGAGGCGAGGCCTCTTGGCGTGAAAATGGTCAAATTAGATTATCTATAGAAAGATTATGTAGCAGCTAAGCTACTACTGCAGCAAGTAGTGAAACAGCATTTTCATTGGGGGGAGAGGCAGGGGAACAATTGATTGGGGGAAGCACCACTCTCACCCCTCATATGGATGATTAAGAAAGTCATATTTGTAATATTGAAATTTGAATAAAATATTCCAGACATGAGTTTGAAATTGTCACAGACATGTAAATCGAATACTTACATTAGAAAAAACACGGTTGTGTTCGAGAAACCGCCTTGTAGGAATACTTGTTCAACTAAATTTCATGCCAAATTTGGAGCTTTATAGTATGACCGGTCAACTTTGATTATGCTATTGCCAGCCGGAAACATTTAAAATTTCTCAAGCCCCCACAATTTGAGAGATTTTTTTCAATGTCTACTTTAAAAACAAGGGAAAATAAATGTTATACAATGATTTTAACAGAATTTTTGATTGTGAGCTACATTCATTGAAATTATTTCATCATGCCCCAATATATAGGAGAGTGAGCAATCAGCACGAAATATTTATAAAAAGACTCAAAAAAAATAAGGCATAACGCGCTGGTGGTGTAAAGTGATTTTTAATATGATTTATGCATTTATGCAAAGGCACTCCTAATCACCAGCAACTGTGTAGTATTGAATTTGTTCAAAATAGAAAATAATAAAGTGGTAATTAACCTTCGAACATATTCATAAGGTGATTTATCTTCATAATTGATTATAATTTATAACGTCCCCAAAAAGGTTATTATAAGAAAGCCATTTTGAAAAAGAGCTCTTTATTATGGGTACTTATCAAAAATCCTCATTATTGGAATAGCACTATAACTAGCATTAACACTTAAGTGTATAGGGGGGGTTCCTAGGACCCGCAAACTACATTTTGCCAGTTCTACGACTAACAATATACTTTTTCCGACTAATTTTTTGTGCTTGTGTAACTTTTTGAACCCCACCACTTGTCCGCCAACGGGAGTTTCAGTAAAAAATATTAAATAAAACAAGTAATTAAGAATATTTTCCTATTTAAATATTTATATATTCATGTAATTAAACAATAAATAATAATAGAAAATTCCGTTAACCATTTATATGTTGATAGTGATCACTTTGACTTTGCCATACCTCCATCACGCCACTTACCTACATTATACCATACCTTTACCGTATCATACCTCTTGGCCTGCCCACTGCTGGACCAACAATGCACAGACAAGGACCTTGTTGAATTCAGTGAAGCAGCCAGATGTTGTACCCACCTCTGGCTGAATCATATTTGAGAACCACTGTGTTTGGGACACGATAAGAAGAAGAATAACTAATTGAAAAGTTACACGGCAGACAATGCCACCTACCAGAAATTTATGAATTTAAAAATGTTTTGCCCTAACTTTAAGGGGGGGGTATGGGGTCTGCATTTGGTAAATAATTGCTCCATTTACGAAAATGAGATAATGCAATGGCTTAATTGTGTAGACTGTAATCTACAAAATGCTTTTTATTCGATCGCAATCGGACATTCGGTTCCCGAGATATGGCTGATCAAAGTGAAGCAGTGTACGCGAAATTTGCCAAAAACGCATAGTCTCCTATCAGCCTATACTTTATCATGTGAAAAATTTAAGTGGGTTATATTTAAGATATTTTAAAAGATATTATTTATACGCCATTTAACGCATTTATTTTGCCTAAGTTGAAGTAAATAAATACTTATATTATTTTGTCCATAATTTAAAGTAATTAAATGTACTGGGTAAGTGATTTTTTATGTGTTTTATTGTTTTCTCACCCTGCGATATT
>JAMKCH010047283.1:0-12025 GCA_023653785.1 Ophioderma brevispina | reverse complement strand
AGTGCCGAAGAAAATCGGGCCTATTTTTGACTGAGAATAAATGCGGACGCTATTTAACCCCACATAATTCAGTCGCAATTACCACGATTGCCTTTAACAACTCTTTAATCATCTTATCATCATTAAACTCATTTGAAAATAAATTAACTTGATCTATGTATCAGTTTCTGGAGAAGTGAATGAATCATACATAGGAAGGACAGACATCGGTGACAACCTTTTCAGATTAAGTATTGTCTATATTTGTAGACAAAAACATTATTCGTCGCCAAATCTTAAAAAGAGTGTTTTGAAAAGTAGACCTTACCATTATCACTGACCCTTTTTCCCCTTTGCATAGACCACCTATTCACATAAACTGGGACAATAACCCCTTATTATCATTTTGGGGAGTAGTTGCTTAGTTGGCCCACGTGATCTTAAAATGGGGAATCCGTGGATAGGGGTAAAAAAGCTGACTACTTGATAAAAAACTGTAGCTCGGCCTATATACTTATCCGATTGGAATTATCTTTGCAGCAATTAAAGATAATGAAATTGGCTTTCCGATGACACCACATATGTTAGATGTATGTTATTTAAAAATTCAAAATGGCGGATACAATATGGTGTCAATTTGTTTTTACTCACCCTGTATAATAACCAAAATATAGGCAAAATGGCAATGCTCCTTTTTGTTCTACCTTTTTGATGTGTGGGTGTTGTAACATCAAGTTACAGCAAGAAAACCCTCTGTTGAATTTTGTCTGGTCATATTGTAGATGTGCAATGGTGGCTTGAATAGATGAGCTTGTTCATTATTCTTATGTGTGGTCCATACTCACCGGTAGTTGGGGGTTAGTTGCGATGTTTTTATTACTAATTCCAGAAGTTGGGCCAAACTTGATATTTCGGTTGTAGAGGTTATGGACATCACAGAGATTCACTTCCAACTTCTTGTCAAAGTGCCAGTGTAGTATTTTCCAAGCTAAAGGCGCATTGAATCATGCGTAAACACAGTCAGGACAATTATATTGCTCGAAAGGGGGGTGTGAGAAAATTTGCATTGAGATATCGACCGTAGCAAATTGGATATAAACAACTGTGCGTCAACCTTGGCATAAAACGTAAAAAAACAGAACCATGCGTGAACACCGTCAGACATTTATACATTCGAAAGGATGTGTGAGAGAGAAGAAAATTTAACCGTTATTATAAATACTAGGCGGTCCATGGGTTTCGCAATCACCTGGCTTTTTAAAGCACTACTTGTTTAAAAAACGTTTTTCGAGATACTCGGTTGGGGTGGCGCGTATCCGTACGCCTAATTAAAAGCACTCGAACTTGATCTGCCCGGCCCAAGCTCCGCCCACCCACCAATATGTGACGTGTACGAGAAAAAAGGCGGCAGACACACACAGACAGACGTGGCATATTAAATATAGATTTATAATGGCGAGAGAAGGGTCACCAGGAGGACATTTTGACATTAGCAATAAAAATATTTTAAAATGATTATCACTTTATAAAGTGGCGTAATTTATGGCAGTATGGATGCATCCTGGAATTTCCATTTAATACAAGAATTTTAGGATTTTTACTAAATTATGTTATTAACGTTTAAATAGAGTGTATTTACATGTTGGTCGGGTACTTCGGGGTCTTTAAAAAAATCAGACCGAATGGCCGTGTGACCGCAAAGAAAAGCAACAAATCTTGTCAAATTACAAATTTACTAACAGTGAATGTTAGGCCTCATTTCCGACGACTTCTAACAGTTGTACATGTTGTACCGACAACTGAAGTGTACTTGCGCCGTCAGAGAGAGAAGAAATCGATTATGATAAACCATATAAGTATTCACAGGCACGACTTGTAATGACATGCTAACCAAAACCAGAGTTCATAATCAATTTAAAAAATAATATATATGATTATGAAGGCCGTCAGTGTTATTCAGAGGTAGACTTGCATTGTGTCGGAATTAGCGACCCATACGTCGTAAGTAGCGCTGGGTTCCTCGTCGTTGTAATAAAAATCCTTACTTAAACAATAGTGTCCGGACTCCATGTTTGCCGAAAAAAAGTTGAAATCCGTCCATTTCCCCCCTGCAAAATAAGGAACCGCTCCCTAAGCGCCCTTTCGAAGGCCAGTCTCTGAAACCTTCAAATGAGTCTGTTTGGACACCCAGATGTCGGAACTCTCAATTCTTTACACAGTATTAAATGTTGGTACAGGAAAGAAATCCCTGAATCCATGCTAACGAGATAAAAACGATGCAAAATAAAATAAAATATTTCTTACGTTTACAGTAGTTTTAAACCGCACCAGTTTAGGACAAATTGAGCTTCAATAATTGGTTGAGGTGGGCCTTCTTAGTGTAGGTCTTGATCACGACAGGTACAACTGACCTGATAGATACCAGCACCGGGCAACAAATGTCTAATGGTGGTTACTGATTCAGTTAATTGCCACTTTCGTTCCTTCAACTCAACACACATTAATGAAGCGTAAAAAAAAAGTTCGGGCATAACAAATTTTACACAATGTATATGTATATCAGTTGTCTATCCCCAGCATACAGTAGGCCATCACACGGTGAAAAATTACAAAAGAATCACTGGTATATTCAACCCCATCGTGTCACCAGGGAAAGTTTGGGCATTTTGTTAATTGGCCGTTTAAAAAGTGGTATTTGTATGTAAAATCAGAAAGGTAAATATAAAATTGAGAAAAATATATATATAATGTGAAATGTATTTTTGTGAAAATTTCATATACAATCTTGCAACCAAGGTTTTTTAAATCAAAAATGGTATGCGGATTCAAAAAATCATGGGTGTCATTTTTTAAAATGTGTTCTTTGTGGACATCGGGGGCAAGGTTATACAGGAGGTCACAAAATATAAAAGGGGCAAAATGTGTTTTAAGTATACCATCATGTTCAGTACCTTCAAGGATTACAGAAAGGTATAGTGTGCCCTACCTGAGGGTTATATGCGGACAGTTACAAGGCAAAACAGGTCAAGGTCACACGGGGTAAAATTTGCAGATTCATCGGTTGTTTTAAAAATGGTGCCAATTGTTCGAAATATACAGGTGCGTTGTCAATGCGTTTTGATGATAATTAAGAGGGCCAAATATGGCCGTGTACCACAGGCCTGTTGGGAGAACAACTAGTCATATTGAAAGCTCACTTGAAAAGTGAAAACTATATACATTTCTTATTTAGTAGACCCAATGAAACGATTTTAAACCAGTTTCAACCAAATCGAAACCATTCTATAAAAATGACCTTGACTTCTGAGCCTATTGTATTAAAAACAATAGGTCGTTAAATATGGCAAACCATACCTTTATAGAAAAACCTTATGAGCAACCAAACAGATTCAAAAATAATTTAAACACTTATTGTTGACCCCTGTAAAAGTTCCCCCTATAATACACCAAGAAACACATTTTAAAAAAAAATGCACAAACTCATGATTTTCAGATTCTCCATGAAATTCTGTATGGAAAAAAAAACATTGGTGTCAAACATGGATATATGAAAAAAAAAACTAACCCAAAACATTAATTAATTCTCCATGTACTATATGTGGTTGCAAATCGTAACTAAAATCCCCCCCTGTTTTCCACCCCCAGGCGAATTGAAATTAGAAAACCAATAACAATAAGAATAATATATTTGGCAGAGTCAGACCAGTTATAGATGATTTTATCACAGACATCGATCCTCTGTATCAGAGTGGAGATACAGAAGAAAAACGGGGGGGGGGGGTAGGACATGCCAACTAGCAGCAACGCAAATCCAAAAAGCGGCATCATCTTCCGGGTTGATAGTCTTTTTCAAAGACTTACCGTAGAGAGGGCGCTCTTACGCAATCGAACGGTTACACACGACTTGACTAAAGACTAGGCCTGTCACGAATATTTAAATATTAAATGACCGTTAGTGGAAATTGACTGTTTTTGCAGCGAGGTTAATCCACTAACCTCGACGGATTTTGACATTAAAATTTTTCCTAAAATTATCATTGATATTACTAAGATATTTTGGACGAAGGCTTAAGAGTGATTTTGTAATGTCACTGAGGACAGACTGCCATAGTAAATGCACTAACAGTTCCAAAAGACCGTTTGGAAATCCCCAATGCCCAAATTGAGCAGGTCGTGTCTACCCCCCCGGAAGAAAAGTTGCATTTTTGCATTATATAATAGGGGACTTCATTATTGATCTTCTCAAAGATGATAGCGATAAGGAAAAGCAGCTCACGGATATTCCCATTCTTTGGATACCGACTATTTATTTACCAACCAGAATAACAGACTACAGGGACAGTTATAAAACAAATAATTAACTATTAATGAAAATCTTGTGAATTTGCCTATTACCATATGTTACCGTATAGCATCTGATTGCAAACAACACATATATAAGAGAATTTACAATAATGAAATATGGACAACACTTAATTCAAATGTCAAATGGAACGAAATTAATTACATTTATAATGATGATGATGTTTCCAAATACTCATTGAGAATTGTCCTATTTGTTGATGGCAATGAGTAATTGAACCAATTAAGGTGTTATTATCACTGTCTGTTTTCTCGTGCTTTGTGGAATGAATGTCCTTGTTGTTAGTTGTGTGTTAGGTTTCCCCAGTCTCGGTCTTTATTGGCCTTTTGTATGTTCCTGTTACTTACAATGTTCTTGTGTATTTGATTTTTATGATCTAATAAAGGTCGAAGTTGAAGTTGAATTCTTTGGTTCCGAATCAGAATTTGTGGAATCTTCTAGTGGTTTAATATCGCTTCCGAAATGTCGTATGATATCAGTTGGGCAACTCGTGGAGGGTGCTGTGCCAACCTCCGCGACTCTGCCAAAGAAACCTTTTAAGCCTTCCTTGAGACACTAAATTTATTTAAAGAGACACTGGCACATTTGAAAAATGTGCGCCCTCAAGATTTTTTGTCAAAATTGATAGTAAATCGCATGGTTTGTTGTTAAAGTTTTATATAATTAGCCCTCACCTGGAATGATTAAAGCCCAAATCAGCGTCCTATGGGGTAAACAAAGGTGTTTGATTAAATGTCGCCGGCGACATTATTCCGCAGACGACGCGGAAGGGATGGTTTAACACAAGAAAATATACGTCGGATTTGATTCCCACGAAGTGTTATGGACTACCCATGTCACTACTGCCTCTCTTGGACCATCATAAGTAATACCTATGGACCTGTATATGTAAGAGTTGAAAGGTGAGGACTTTGATCCGTGTGTGGACCTCAGGTCAGTGCAGAATCCATGATGATTAAACTGATGTGATGTTACACAGAAGAAGGCTCTCACATTCACTCTTTCTGTGTTCTACAGGTATGTTAATATAATTTAAAATGGACTTATTTATCTTAAGTTATAATTTACTAGTAGGAGGAAACAATTTATCAGAGTAGGCCATCATCTGGAAGATGCAGAAAATAGAAATTGTTTCAGGGTGATCAGCGATAGGAAGGTCCCACGGACCGTAAGACAAAGATGAAGTATGTATAAAGTGTAATAACTAGGAAGTGCCCCCCAGGAACGAGAGAGGAGAAGGGAGGAGTAGGGAACACAGAATGGAGCGGCGCAAGTCCTGTCCTCATCAATGCCGCCCCAGACACCAGCGAACTAACGTTCACTCGCTCACCCGAACTCCCCCCTTCCATTAAGATAGGGGAAGACAGGGGGCTACAACGAAAGACCACGCCCGGAGAGCCCCCATCTCCACCCGACAACCAAACCAACTAAACCCTGAGCACTCATACAGAACAACCGGATATCACTGCTTCCCCCAGTTCCATCTGCCCTCACTCTTCTACTTCCCTTCCCTATAACACCACACCTCATCCCATACACCCACGTCCCCGACTTTTCTTCCCCAAATCTTCCCATCTTTCCCACCCTTCCCCCCTCTCCACACCTCTCCGCTATCCCTCAATAGGCCTACCTAGCGATTCAAGTTTAGGAGAAAGGATAAGAAAGAGGAAAAAATGAGCATGGGCAAGAAGTTTAAACAAGTGATGCATTATAAAGTCTTACACTCTTCACTGTTAATTTTGAGACCTATAGTTATATAGGTCTTACAGTATGTATGATAAATATGAAGTAGGATAGTTAGAAAGAGTAGTAATAATTTGCAATATGAGATGGATATTCAACTCTATTGAATATACCATGTCCCAATATTGGGTATGAACAAAGTGAAACAAAGGATGACCTTGTAATCAAGGTATGAGCACCAACATATGCAATCATCCCTCTATGTGAAGGGTTGCTAGAAAATTACACCCCAAATTGTTGTGTGGTGTGACAGTTATGCCAGTCACTATGTGTGGGAGTTTTCAGAGTTAATTGATTTACACCCAATTAGCTTAAGGCCAAAGAGTTAGTTGTAAACCTGGGTCTGCTGGATAGTGTACAAACCAATTAAGTCATGGAATTCTATCCAGGGCGAACAACCCGAAATCACTCCACCATTTGGGGGGGGGAAATGTAGGTAGTTCCGGTAAAATAAGAAAACGTTTGTGAGATATTTTGCAGTCCTTTGGGGACCCAGCTCCAGTGCGGGTGGTATAGTATAATAAAAGTGAAAGAATAGCTGATTATCGCTGATATTATCACAAATTTTGAAATTCGATTCTGTGTAGAAACTAGGCGCTCGTCTTCCGGCCCTGGTCGAAGCGGCTATGAGGCGTACAGTTGCTCAAAATAGTGGTGGCGCTGTCATATGCCGTTTTTCTTAACATCTAGACTAGAATGGTTATCAAAAATTGGCAATTATTTGGAAAGTGCAATTGTGTCGATAGAGAAATAGATAGATCAAAACATCCAAAATATTGTCACGCGGGTGCAAATTAGAGAGCGCGATTGGTTTGTTTACCCTTTTACGTGTTTTTCAATGGAGAGTTTATTTAGTGGTGTTGCGCCCTCCATGCAGCTCCCTTTGTCTGGCCAAACTTGTTTGCACTAATCCAATATGTAAGGGGAGAAAATAATAGTATAGACCCTTGTACTCAGTTCGGTGACCTGTATATTCCAGTGTGTTAATGGAGTGACCATGGGTATGAGATTATTTACACCACAATAAATAGTTCGTATGGAGGCCCACAGGAATGGTTAGTCATGGACCTGGGACTTGGGAGATGAGTAGTACCACAGTATACCACGTTATGATTTCGCATCTTCAACATACACTTCCACTTAGTTAGGGACTGGCTAGAGTGTTAAATAAGTTATATAAAGTTTTGAAGAACTTAAAGAGAGCTTGCAATGAAGTAAGCATTACATGAAGTGTATTATTATGAGATGTTATTATGATACAAGCGGAATATTATGTTAAATTCATAAACATATAAATTGGAATATTATGAGTTGGTTTGAGCACACTCACTCTAACAAATTGATAAAGTTACATGATACAGAGGCTTGCTTGTGCTTATGTAATATAATCATTGTAGATGTTTAGTTTAACATAATTTTGATCACTTTGATAGGTCAAAACATGATAGTTTAGATTTAGTATATCATTTATATAAACAACCCAAAAGGTTCATGTTTTGGAGTTAAATAATTAATAGAAGATGCACATTTTTGGAAAAAGGGGTTAATTAATTTAGAATGTTTGTTGCATCTTGGAAAGTAATTGATATTCTTTCGCAACATTGGACCAATTGTGAAAGAAGGTATTGGGCCAGATATTTAACTTGAAGAGTTCAGATAAAGATGATTAGGTTAGTTTAATATGTATGCTAGAGGAATTAAGTTGTCATGACATGATCAGAGTAATGAAAATGATATGTTTCGTTAAGTCAGATGCCGTGATAAAGTTTACTTTCATTACAAAATAAGATGCCATAGAATGTCAACAATTTAATATAAAGAATGTACATGTAGGCCCATATGTAAATTAGTATTTAGTATTATTAACTATAATAGTATTTAGTTTCATGACCCTCGGGTCAGGGCAGAATCCATGATGATTAAACTGATGTGATGTTACAACAGAAGAAGGCTCTCACATTCCACTCTTTTCTGTGTTAATACAGGTAGCCTAACCCCCCGACCCCCCTCCTGGACCGTAAAATTTGCACCTTGTATGACCGGTCTGTGACTTTGTGGCTTTAAATTCTATGAGTACGGTCTGTGTGATAGTCATGTAATAGACATTTTTAAGGCTTTTCACCACTGAGCCAGTGATCGATCGACCTTTTGCGATCGATCGCCGTTTTGAAGAATAGTGCAGCTACGCGATGCGCAATAAACGCCTTAGTTACGATTGTAAAATCTTTCTAAGTGAAGGATTAATAAGGCGGCTACTTTCACGAAATACTTCTTTTTTTTTTAAACCAAAATTATCTGATTGTGTCCTTATTTGGGTGCTTTTTTTTAATGCTGTGGTATATGGCCATCTTTTAAGTATGATGACTTGTCACCTTATTGTTTCCGCACAGAAATTGTGAGAGTGTACGCTCGTGAAAATGAACGGCCTGAGTAAAGGAAATGCCAAAATGGCGAATAGACTCCTACGTAAGTGCATTTAGTGAACGCGAACGTGCGCGTAAATTTGAGAAGCCACAGTGGAGGAAGCACCCACCAGCGATATGTGTGTCAGAGTGGCAAAGTATATTAATTGAATTTGGTGGCTGGTTTGACGTCTACAGCGGCGAGCGGATCGCACGAAAGCGATCATCGCCGGCTCAGGTTGAGAAAGCCTTATTGTAATAAAGTTACGACAAAAACTCATAAAATACTGATGGCTTTAAGCCTCTTATTAAAGTCTCATATCTGCTTTGTGCTAGGTTTATTTCGTGTGCAAAAGTATATGTATTCTTCCATGTCCTAGACTATCATTTGAGACAAAATTGAAGAAATTTCATATTTTGTTGAAATGGCAGTGCCGCTTTTAAGAGGTTAACAAAAACAGATCAGGTTATAGAGTAGTTTGTTCCCATATAGTTGGGAACAGTACCCACTAACAGGACAATCCTGAAAAAAGGGAAAACTTAATATTACTTAGTTGTCAAGAAATATGTAGTGTCTTGACTCATATCTTCAAGGACGAAACTACAGTCCATTCTCTTTTTAAGTCATGTTAATAACCCTTCCACTTGGAACCAAGAAACCTGGAACTACCAGCTCGATTTACAATGGTCTTCAAAAAGTCATGTGTACAAATATTTTGACTCGATCACTCATCATTATTATGTTATAGCCCCGGATGCTAGCAGACATTTGTAACACATCTTAATTACCGATGTAGGGGGCAGAGAAGTAAAACTGGTCAACGTCCATTGCATTCAAGGGGGCACTGACCGTGTTCCCCCACTTTTAAGCAAGAATTTGAGACACTCAAAACATTCCTATTTTGATCCTATGAGCTCCAACCAATAATTTTGATTGGATCAATTTCAAAATTTGACCCCTGTACAAACTTTGTTTGGCCCCTCTCCTTAAAGGCCGACTCAGAGATTCCTGAGGGAGGGCGCCCTCAATTTCCAAAAAATCGTGTTTTTTGCATGTACATATAATGTGCTTGTCCATATACGAATAACTGTGTGAAATTCTTAAGATTTAAATCGAATCATTCATATAGAAAAATGTAACTTGTTATAAAATTCCGGATCCGGAATTTTTTGTTATACCACAGTATCCTATGGGACGTAATAATACAATAAATGTTCCTGCATCAAAACGACAAAGCCGATTCATCTCAAATTTCGGGAATGTGCATTTTTTAGGGTCACTATCTTTTGTTCTAATGACTATTTTTCATTATCTTACACCAAAAAATAATATTTTGACATCTCTGAGTCCGGACTTTAAGGAACCATTTGTTGCACTTAAGAATAACGTTTCAGGGGTCTTGTCAGGTCTGTCCAACAAGATTTTCTCACGCAAACCTTTGTACGTGAGATGTGTTACAAATGGTCTCCTAGCTCCCGGGTTATTATCACAATCTTTACAGGAGAAACCCGACTCTGTGTAAACCACTTCTTACCAAAGCTATGAAAATTCAGATTGCCTTATTAAGACTTTCAAAATATAAACTTGCCGAGCACTTCGAAAAAATCCAAAGGACATTGCTCTGGAATTTGCTTGTAATCTTCTGAAAAATAGGCTTGCTCCTTTACGGTTTTTTAAATCTGACATGAAGAAGTGCTTTCTCGTTAGATATGACCCTTGTTCACCCCCATAATTATAATTCCCCTTTATATTCAATTTGTGTCACTATCTGACATTCTACACCAATGGGGATAACGGGCTGCCACACATTTTAATGGTCGCCGAGTGAAAACAGGAGTTTGATTATACTTGGAAATATGGCGGGAGAAAAAATGCTACACCTGCTGGTGCACAATTCCACACAGATGTACTATTGTTATACAAAATTCCTTTTAACTTTGACAAGTGTGTTATGCATTTGTTTCCCGCCATATACCAAGGTAGAAAAGCAAATTGTTTGTGACACTCGGCGACTTGCATCCATGTGTAGAGGTCAGTGATTCTTGCCAAGTTAATTGTTTTTATTGATCTTGTTGTTAGCATCCTTATGTTTGCATTTAAACTATGTTTGCTTTTAGTGTTTTAAAAAAGCTGTTTCGGTTTATGTCTATGTTTGAATGTCTTCTTATTAAAGTGTTGGTATAATTCCCGTTGACATGACATACGCGTGTGTATTTTTTGCGTGAAATGCACTTACATGGCAATTATCATGATGTAACTATCTAAAGAATCGTATTACTTCAAATTTCTAACTTAAATTCCCCAACATATTGCTAAATAAAATGCATTATTATGTTATTTGTTAAGATTTTCACTAGTTATACCAGGTTAGATTGATGTTGGGATAAAATTCCAAATGCAGACGATCCTGTATGTTATTTGACGGACTATTTTTAACTCTCACGCTCTAGAAGAACTCTCCTTAGTTGATGTCTATTTTTGTTACGCGACTTAAAACCAACTTTTTGAAGACTATTGGGCTTTTGACCTGACCTTGGCTGGAGGGGATTTCATGTTCATCTGGATAAAGTGTTTGGTTTCATTTCTTTAGGGTTTTGACTTCAAACAAATTCGAAGTATATCAAAAAACATGTGACGTTAAACTAAGCAGAGGATAGTCTTAAAATTCTGTCATATTGGCAACTTTATTAAACAGATTATGACAATTAAAATAGGTGAGTGAAATTAGAGTGTAATCACTTATATACCTAACGTCCCCAGAGGAAAGTCTGACGATCACACGACAATAAAGAGGGAGTTCTGATGTGGGTTGGATCGGTTGCATTACTTTTTGGTGAAAGAGGGGCAGTTTCCCCACTCACAAAACAAGGCAAGGGTCCGCTTCCGTGATTTTTTTTAAAAAAGTGCATTCATAATGCTGTTACGGGACGTTAGGGATATATACAAGTTGCTAAAGATTAATGAGCGAAACAACCAGATGAATACAGCGGAGTATGAAGCATGTGCTAGCAAGCTGCAATCATTGCAGGTGGGTAATTTGCTATCACCCGTTTAAATATATCTTGCTGGTATTATTACCTTATGATTAATGCAAATATTCGTCTATTTTTTGTTATATCTTGCATGCAAAGCGTTTGAGGAAAACAGTCATTAGAAATCATACATCGTAACTAGTTTGCACTTGATTTAATCACGATGGAAATGACTAAAAATGGTACACATAGCGGCATTTGTTCAACCACGTGTACGCAGAACATTATTGATTCACATGTTGAGTAAATCGTCTCCGTTTTTAAACAACCACTTTCCAAACTGCTGGGAATCTCTCAAAGTAAGACCTAGATCTTACATAAAAGATTCGGAAGAACAATTCTTATTACACCACCTTAATATCTTATACTTGTCTTTGTGACTGTGGCCGTATAAAGCGTGTTTGACTCAATGTATAGCGGTGATACGGACCTTCTGCGGTACGACTTTATCAAAAATCATCACACAATGGCACTTGACTCTACGCAATTTTCACGCCACTCTCAC
>JAMKCH010047282.1:0-17893 GCA_023653785.1 Ophioderma brevispina | reverse complement strand
TATAGAGAGGATAAAGATGCGGGTCAGAAGGTGGTAAGAAAAAAAATGTGTAAAGTGAGAAAGCGAAAAATGTCATGAATAAACTAAGACGAAATAACAGAGGAGAAACAGGGGATGGAAGATAAAGACATAGAGGAAGGAAATGTAGTGATATAAAATAAGATATGGAAAAACAAAGACAGCAGTGGTCTACACACAAGTTAGTAGAAACGACAAAATAAAAATAAAGCAAGCACATGCGAACCAAAATAATATTTAAACAAGCGTATATTACGAGTGTCCACCGTGCCCGCAGGATAAGAGCAGCATTTTAAACTACGCTTGTGATAGCCTTTAGCTTGATCATCAGGAACTTGGATTTCCGATTAAATATCTTACTCTTAGCTTGTGCATATTTCATGGTCAGGTAGTTGATTTGGTTCAGGCATCGGGTATTGTGTAAGGTAAACCATCGGGTATTGTGTAAGTTAAAGTGACGCTAACTAAACCGTTGTTTGGAACTCACTGAAGTGCTGATTGATATGATCTTGGTCTTACATGTACCGTAGACCAACGATTCCATTGATTGAAAGTGGTCCATTGTGCAAAAATACAATGTCTGTCTTCGACTGAACCATAAGACTATATATATCCCTAACGTCCCTAGAGGATATCTGACAATCACCACAAAAAGTGATTTGGCATATAGACCGTATTCAATATGACGTCAGCTACCAGACATGTTGGTGGACAAGATGCATACATTCCAGGACCACAATACATTAAGCTGTCAATCGATCTATGTTTAGCGATTGCACAGGGGTCATTGACAGGTGAATGTATTGTAGTACTGGAATGCGTCTATCTTGTCCACCAACGTGGCTTGCTATTGAATAACGTCTATACGTGTGTTTTGTACTAATCTACAAAATCACAAATTTCAAACCTCAAAGTGGCTCAATTAGTAAAATATTAATTAAATAATTATCGTTAAATTGTGCACGTCACATAATGACGTATTTGTCGAAAATCTATATGCCATTTTGTTGTTTTCACATAGTGACGTATTTGCGCAAACGCGTCACATAACGACATATTTTCGCGACGTATTTCACGGGACACGCTGACCTCCCTGAAGGTGGCACCTCCATTTTTTTTCGCTGAAATGATGAATTGTAAGGATAAACTTACAATTACATAAAAGTCTTAGATTTTTTTTTTTTTTTTTTTTTTTTTTTTTTTTTTTTTTTTTTTTTTTTTTTTTTTTTTTTTTTTTGTTGTGCTATCTCAAAAGGGACACTTTTCTGGTATATAAAACTTTATGAAATGGAATCAGCGCCCCTAAATTGCGCAAAAATAACTTTATCTCAAAAAGTCACAAATTCATGCTACGTAGTTCTGGGCGCTTACTCGGTTGCTGGACAGAATTGCCATGGCAGACCCTATATATATCTCCAGACACAAGAAAAAAACGCCGGAATTACCTTTTTCAGGCTGACTGCGGGCATGGAGGCCATGACCTATTTTGAAACTGTCCTCTATCCCCGTCAGACAGATGCATCATCTGCTCTTCCCAAACATCCCTAAAGTGCTAAATGCATTTAAATAGACAGAATAGAGAGTAGATATCCACATAATTACAATTATTTTCCAACGGTTTGCTACCTAAATTTCAATATGCTTTCCCCCGACTTGGCAGGCTAGGCTAATGATCAAATTACATTTTTATTGCTGCAATTGTAATGCATAACCCTCGTCTAACCAAGGTGCTATCTTCACTTTTTCCCACTAAAATGCCCGGAAAAGATGAGGGTATGATTACCTATAATATTTTTACGTAAGCTTTTGGGATTTTAGCGCACCGGACCAAAATTCACCGGGGGTGTTTACTGTTGCCGTAACCTCATTTTGTGCAAAATACCCGGTGAAAGTGGTTTTCTCCTTTTAATATGTTCACTCGCACCATTATTTGTCCGTAATCGACCATGCATGCTTCACTTGTCTAAACGTAGACAGTAGTGTTAAATCAAATTTGAAGTTGATGAACGATACACACCTCGCCTGGACAAGAAACAAAATTGTTATGTGCGAGAAATACCGCATTCTGTGAGGTTACCAGGAAAATCAAGCACTCCTGTTTCGTTAAACATGTTGAACTACCCAATACTCCATTCTAGGCAAAATCACAATCCACCAGCCACTTATTGTCTGGGAAGTTCACTGGGAGTATAAACGATGCAGATCCAGTGAGATCGGTTGCAAGACCAGTAGAATTTCCAAGGATCCGTGCACAAGTAGTGATCAAACTCCAAGCCTGCGATGTAAAGACGCGTGTACAACTAATATAACGTGTCACCACAATTGATTATATACACATTATGGTAAGGCACATAATAGTGATACACGTAACTTCAAATTGAGAAAATGCACCATTGTTATATAAGGAGAAGTCCTCGTTGTAAGTAGAAGTGAATCTGAGCGGTCCAAATAAATGTATTTTCTTGCCAGAAAGTAGGAGACTTGGTAGAGAAACCCAGTTCACACATACAATATTAGGTTGCCCTTGTTGTTTTAATGATTTATATAATTCATGAATTTTGCAATAAGTGAAAGTGATCGTCCATCATTATCGATTCCAGTTCAGAACTGTGATTAAATAAATCATCCGTTCTCACTGAATTTCCAAATCAAAACTGAAGTTCAAAATCTCTCGCGGACATAATTATACCACAAACCTCCAATCACATTGCAAGCTTCATTTCAATTTAAATCAATCATGTCCATGAGTGGCCAAGTTTGTTTACAAATGTCGCCGGTTCCCTTTACTGGCAATAACTGTCAATGGTTTACCAAGAGGGGCGCTAACACAATCAGATAGAGTGTTGCGGCTGTTGTCACAAAGCTACATCTTGAATCTAGCTATACGAGTTAAAATAGCCATTGGATTAAAATTAAGCGGGAGATGTTTGCTAATTCCAAGGAATTAACATGACATATCACGACAATCATTTTTTTTTACACTTGGGAAGCCCAGGTGTGCTTCAGCGGTTTCATTGTTTTAGCGCAGTGAAGCTGAACCATTGCTAAAGTTAGTGAGACCTAGGTATTTCTGTCCCTAACCTCCCCTTGATTTCTAGAGATAATGTCTCGACTCTAGGCTGTTTTTCAGTGAAACTGTAACCCGATATCGGCTAGTCTGCCCACAAAGGTGTGTTGGCTGCAAGTGACAACCGGCCAATCTTTAAAGGTCAAATTAATGATGTGCGAGGCCCAGGAAATTGCCTAGCATGGATCCAGGTAAAAGGTTTAGTGCATGCATAAGGGGGGGGGGCACGAGGAGCCAGGACTTTGCTTTTTGAGCTCCATGTTTTAACGCCAAATGAACGCATATTTTTTGAGTGGGGGATAAAATCGGCCATGGCGTTTTTATACTAATTAGCATAAATTAGAATTTTGGTGGCGCTATTCTAAATTGTTTTGCCCATTAACTCGTACTGGTGTAACTTTTTTTTTAATTTTTATTTCCACAATTTAATTCTGGTGAGGAGGACACTACCTTCAAGGCGATATATGGAAAAACGAATTCCCAAAAAAATTAAAGCCCGCACATAATTTGGCTTATAGACTATATAGGGTTAACATAATTTTTTTTTTACAAAAAAGCTAATGGATTTTTACTTAAATTTGGCAAGGAAACAATAGGTTTGAATTTTCAAAATGTGTCACAAATGAGGTATGTTTGTACGTCAACAATATCCATAAATAATCATTTTGATAATGTTGGTCATTTAAAAAAAAAATGGAAAGCTCTATCCGGTAACTCAAAAAGGTTAATTTGGTCGACTCACCTACTTCTGGAATATTAAGTTACAGTCATGATTAGTACCGCTGCAGATCAAAACAATATGTGTTTCTACGATTGTCAATATTTATTTTGGATGGCACACTCTAGAAAAATAAAAAATACCCTAGCCATTGCGCAATATTGGGTCAAATACGATCCCTATCTTATAGCCTTGTTTCGGTTCTTTTTTATTAACCGTTTTACTGTTCATGTTTTGATGCATTTATTTATATTATTCGATACTCCTTATAACCAACGGAATCTAATCTTTCCTTGATTTTCAATTTCGTTTGATTTCCTGAAATAAATTTCATTAACATAAATTTGCAGTGGAATGAAACGGCCCGAATTGATTACATCTAGTACACTAAATCGACCGCAATAGGCAAGCGGATATCGGTGTCTACACCATAAGCTTTAAAAATCGGTCAGTCGAACATCTTTGACATAATTATGTTGGTAATATCAACATATCGCGCAGTATAGTATATCTTAAATACATGTGAAGAAAGAAATGATTTATTTAGTATAAGACAATCAGTCAGTCATCCTGTCAGTCTGTTTGTCAGCCAGTTAGTTAGTTGGTTAGTTAGTTAGTTAGCTATTTAGTTAGTTAGTTAGTTAGTTAGTTGGTAGTAATATAAATAATGATACAATTTTGAAAGGGGTCATTTCACAATGTCTGTTTTGTGTTTCGTTTTCAGATGTCATTGTTGTTTTGAAGCTTTACCTTGACATATGCAATGCACACCTTTGTTACAGGCCTTTGTCATTCCCAAACATTTGAATGAAAGAATTATAATGGCGTTCATATGTTTAATCGCCTGACATCAGTGATACCTTTTACAAGAAAATCGCTTCTTAACATGTTGTTACATTTAGCGGTGAAAACGCAAAGATGAACATAGCTGCAAAATCTTGTCTTGTACAAGGAAAGGAGAGATATATAAGCAGAAATAAATAAATACACATATACACAAATACACACATACACATACACACACACTTGCATACATACACACGTACACACATACATACATACATACATACATACATACATACATACATACATACATACATACATACATACATACATACATACATACATAAATTAATCAGTATAGTACATTAGGTCTGGAAAACAGGACTATGTTCTTTGTGAATATGTGTCATTTTTTTACAATAAAATCGTGAGCATGTTTTTCCCCAACCCCCCCCCCCCCCCAAAAAAAAAAAAAATTTTTTTTTTTTTTTTTTTTTAAATTATGTTATATCACAAGAAGCAGCACGTTATACCTACTTTTTATTTTAATTTTCAATAAAGAATGTCTTGAAGGTGATTTTCAATGGCAACTTTGTTGATATCAGGATAGCCGAAACTGGCCTAACAGGTTTTTCAACTGTCTCAGATAATTAGCCATAACTCCTGAACCAGACCCCCAAATTACACCAACTAAAAATCTCATGAGAGCGGGAACACTTCTAAAAAGAATCAGTAAAACTCCAGTTGAGATGAACTGAAATTGTTGGCCAAAAAATTAATCTTTGATTGTATATTTTTTTTGGGACAGTCTGTACATACATAAATAAAGCAGTATAGTACATTAGGTCTGGAAAACAGGACTATGTTCTTTGTGAATATGTGTCATTTTTTTACAATAAAATCGTGAGCATGTTTTTCCCCAACCCCCCCCCCCCCAAAAAAAATACAAACGTCTTAGAAAACAGAAAAAGTGCTTTATGAAAAAAAAAACGTTATGAGGGAGGGTTTCATATAGAGTACCTCACAGTATGCGTTTCATATTTCACCTTGATCGCATAATTTACTAGACTAGTATAACACATAGCTGATATTTTGATGGCCGAGAAATGAAATATTAATTATCTCCATTGGAAATCGAACACAGGGTCCACAGCTTACATGTGTTGCCAATTACTATAACACCTCGATGGCTTAGCCAAGGCGTCCACGCTTCGAATATTCGAAAACAAATTCGTAACTTGATATTCGCTATACTTGGTTAAGAAAGTCTTAAAACTGCGGGTGTTTATTGGCGTTGTTTAACTCTCGTCCGAGAGGGAGGGGAGGAGGGGTGGGGGTTACCAGCCCCTTACTGAAAATAAACAAACACACACACACACACACACACACACACACACACCCGTAACTTCCGACCATGACGGGGCACCCTTGAAGGTGGTACCTCCATTTTGTCGCTAAAATGACTACAGAGGATAAACTTACAATTACATAAAAGCCTTAGATCATATTCATTTGCGTTTTTGTGAGACAGAGAATCATCCGTTGGGGGGGGGGGGGTGGCAACCCCATTCTTGGTCGGACGACGGTTAACCCAATGTACATGAGAAATGTTTAGAAACACTTGGATGCTTGTTTATTTTTTATTGTAGGCCAACAAATACACACTTTAAAATGCAGAGTTCCCAAACATTCGAGAACGCTATTGTTAGCCCAGCCCAGCGCGCGGTAAGAGGTTATTGACAGCCGTAATTAGTTTGCTCATCCGGCCTTCAGATATTTACTCAACTGAAGTTTTGCAATTACTCATAAAAAAATGAATATATATTATAATTTTCTCCATCTTATTTATCCCAATGCACAAATTGTCATGGGAATGCAAGAAAGTCGTAACTCACTCACTACGCTTTGCTTATTGTTCTCGCTGGATTGATGGGAGCGGCCATGTTGCCAACAACAAATAAAGCAGGTGTGTGATGGAATGTTCGAATTTTAGCGGATTATATAGTCTGTCTCACAAAATGTCACTGTTTTTTAAAAAGTTTGTAAAAAGCGGGACTAAATGTCAACCGAAACGCTATTCAGCACGCAATGCTCGAATAGAGCTATTCATATACATTCAAAATAAATAAGTCCCCCCTGACAAAGGTACACTTTTCTGGAAAAGTTAGGTTCCTTAACCTGTTACAAAAATGTGAAATGTTCACTGCAATGTTACACATGTAATGTGCAAAAAAAAATCACACAATAGTTAATCTTCGCCCTGAAATGACGTCATTTATTAAATTTGATGACGAATTAAAAATGACACTTTCGTGCATAGGATTTAACAATCGAGAAAATCCCGGACGGAGAAGTACCAACATGCCTAGTACAACACAGGAATACCACAGACACTTGATTTTGGTACCAATGGATAGCTATGGTCATCTTCTTTCCATTGCTACCAACACGAGTACCAACATGTCTAGAATTACGCCAGACTGACGTTATAAAGTTCACATGTCAGCACAACTGTCAATTTCCATAGTACACAGTGTAGAATAGGGGAAAATGTGTTTTTTCACCAAAAACGTTTGGAATATCCGATTTCGACACGGTTTTTGCTCTTTTTAATGAGATATGGCTAGTTTTATACACTAAGAGTTTTAGTGCTCCACTTTTTAGTGGGAAACATTGCGAAATATCAATTTTCCACCCTATATCCAGTATTTTTATACTTTCCTCAACTTATGACGTCATAGTGACGTCATAAAGGGATTATTGGTACTTAATTTGATACCAATGTAAAGAAGAAACTCTAAGCTTTCAATTGGTACCAAATTTGTGGGAATCGGAGTGTTCAGTATTAGGGGAAAAAAGAATCTTCAAAAAAATCTTTAAAACTTGATTTTCTCGACTGTTAAAGCCCTATGCAAGAAAGTGTCATTTTTTATTTGTCATCAAATTTAATAAATGACGTCGTTTCAGGGAAAAGGTCAACTGCTGTGTGAAACTTTTTTGCCCATTAAATGCGTAACATTTCAGTGTACATTTTACATTTTTGTTACAGGTTAAGGAGCCTAAATTGTCTAGAAAAAAATGCACATTTGTCAGGGGGGGACTTACTTTTGTTTAACTGTATATTAGAGTCCCTCAATGCCATATGCTAAACAAATCACTTGAAATTCCCGGCGTAAAATCAATTGAGACCTTCAATGCGTACCTTGGAATGGCACTATTTTGCTATCTTGCCAGCTGGACGGTGATGTGGGACAGGAGGGACTTCAATTGACTCTATGTGGTAAAATCGTTTACATCCGAAGTAAGGAGGCCTATTCTTTATGATTGAGGTTAATCTGTGAAGTAGTATTTCTTTATGGAATATAATCACTGCAGATGCGCGTCGATTCAAAGGCATACAAACCTATTAAACATGTTAGATACTCAAAAGTAAAATAATTGTTTTGACAATCATTCATGGGACAAACTATAGAAATGACGTAGCAATGGCCGTGAGATGACCGAAACGTCAACTATAGCCGTGAGTGAGATTATGGTAACATGGATGCGCCCATCCGTTCCCGATTTCATTTTTTCTTATAATTAGCAATTAATTATTCCATATCATCAATGTTGAGAATCGTTTCAACCTTATTTATTACATTTATGTCCCTTTTAATTGATATACATTTCAGGTGACAGGTTCAAATTATGCAGATTATTAAGCTCAATCTGCCATTTAGGTGTAGATACGACATTGCTGCACTAAAATTGAAATCCTGTTGAGTGCAACAAAGTCGTTAACTGATAGGATACCTTGTTTCCACTCAATATTACGCTCAGTACTTAATTAATAACAAAAAAGTAAATGAGGTACGCATAATTTAATATATATTCACAAGTTAGGGCTAATTGGCCTAATAGGTGATGATACGACCTTGTTGCACTCAAAATTGAATTTCTGGTGTAGTGCAACAAAAGTAGTAAACTGGTTAATAGATACGACTGTTTGCACGACACAGGATAGTCATGTGTGAGACCCCCACTTAATTTTCTAATGTGCTTCTTAATTAGTCGACTTATTGAAAATAAAATTTTATAAGATATGAAAACAAAATAATTTTTATCGAGTGACGGAATTATTTTCATGTGAAAGTCACCAAAGAATTGAAACAACAAAAATGCTTGTCCTGTAAAATCATGAAAACGTCGATAGACGTTTATTTGCACTCACATGAGGAGTTGTCAATACCCGGCGCGCCGGGTATGGTCGTGCAGTTTGCAGTGTGTGGTCCGATAATAAGGTAATACTTCGGTAAATTCAACTACAAATTGTAGACAAAACATAATAGTCAGCGGAATGATAAAATCAGACATCTTCCCACAAACTATCAACTTCACTCGCCAAAACATATTGTGTTAGTGTGTTAAAAAAGAGCTGCTTTTAGGCAGATGGCTACAAGACGCCCTTGATTCCCACACTGCAGTTACAATAATCAGTATTTTTTTTGACTTAGGTTCATACCATTAATCAAGCAGCAAGGGAAAGATGTGAAAGGGTTAAAGACTTATTGACAACAACATTTCCTGTTTGCATAAGATAGGCAATCGTTAACTTACATCGATTCCAAAATTAAACAAAATCTTATATCCCACTTTCACGTGAACTTTAATAAATTTAAAACACATATATGTCCTGTTAACCGTAAACAACCCAATTTCATTATATGCTTGAAGAATCTCAACGGAAATAGTTCGCCAAACTATTTACAGACAAAGTGACAAAAACGCAAAGTGTAGTGATACCAAAAATCTCCTGATTTTCTGATTCGATATTGTAAGTGAAGTAGATCTCTCGTATATAAATACGTCCAGACTGACGTATAAGTTCCATGTCAGCACACTTCAATTTCCATAGTACAACAATTGTAGAATAGGGGAAAATGTGTTTTTTTTTTTTCACCAAAAACGTTTGGAATATCCGATTCGCACGGTTTTTGCTCTTTTATAATAGATATGGCTAGTTTTATACACTAAGAGTTTTAGTGCTCCACTTTTTAGTGGGAAACACTTGCGAAATACATTTTTCCACCCTAATACCTCCCAGTACTTTTTATACTTTCCTCAACCTATAACGTCATAGTGACTCATAATGGGAATGATGGTACTTAATTTGATACCAATGTAAAGAAACTCTCGCTTTTCAATTGGTACCAAATTTTTTGATATCGGAGTGTTCAAGTAATTAGGGAAAAAGAATCTTCAATCAAAAAAATCTTTAAATAAACTTTATTTCCTCGACTGTTATAAGCCCTATGCAGAAAGTGTCCATTTTTTATCTTGTCATCAAATTTAATTAAATGACGTCGTTTCAGGGAAAAGGTCAACTGCTGTGTGAAACTTTTTTGCCATTAAATGCGTAACATTTCAGTGTACATTTTACATTTTTGTTACAGGTTAAGGAGCCTACTCACTTGTCTAGAAAAAAGCAGAACATTTTTCAGGGGGTGACTTACTTTTTTTGAACCGTATCTTTAGAGTCCCTCATGTCCACATGCTAAACAAATCACTTGAAATTCCCGCATAAAATCAATTGAGACCTTCAATGCCGTCCATTGAATGACACTATTTTTTGCTATCTGGGGCCAGCTGAACGTAATGTAGGACGGTGGTGGACTCATCAATTCAACATGACGCTATGTGGGTACCATCGTTTACACATCCGAAGTAAGGCGGCCTACTCTTTATTATGAGGTTAATCTATGAAGATAGTATTTCTTATTGGAATATAATCACTGCAAGATGCGCGTCGATTCAAAGGCATAACGACAACCTATTAACTGTTAGATACTCACAAAGTAAATATTTGTTTTGACAATCATCATGGGACAAACTATAGACATGACGTAGGAATGGCCGCGAGATGGCCTAAACGTCACTATGGCCGTGAGATTATTGGTAACATGGATTCGCCCACCATCAGTTTTACCCGATTTGCATTTTTGTCTTATAATTAGCTAATTATTTTATTGCCAAGATCAGCAATGTTATGATAATAACTGTTTTCAAACAGTATTTATTACATTTATGTCCCTTTAAGGATTACATTTCAGTGACAGTCTCAATTATTGCGAGTTTTTAGCTAATAGGCACTATTTATGTGTAGATACGAATTTGTTGCAATCAACAATTTGAATTCCTGTTGCCAGTGCAACAAAGTCGTAACTGATAGATACCTGTATTGCACTCAATATTACGCTCAGTACTCTTAAATTTTACAAAATAGTAAATGAGTACGCATAATTGAATATATATTTCAGTTTTAGGCTAATTAGGCCTAATTAGGTGTAGCAACGACCTTGTTGCACTCAAAACTTGAATTTCTGTTTTGAGTGCACAAAGTCGTACTGGTAAGATCGAGATACGTCACTAAGACTTTGTGTTTGCACGACACAGGAGTCATAGTGTGTATTACCCCCACTTTAATTTTCTAATTGGCTTCTTAATTAGTCGACTTATTTTGAAATAAAAAATGTATAAGTATTGAAACAAAAAAAAATTTTTATGTCGTGATAAGAATTTTTTATGCTCATTTGAAAAGTCACAAAAGAATGAAACACAAATGCTTGTCCTGTAAAATCATGAAAACGTCGGGAGAGCGTGGCCTAGCGATTTAGGGCTGCCCATTGCTCTCTGCGCAAATTTTCCATCAAAATTCCCAGTTCGAATCCCGGTGGTGTCGTGGCACTTGCTGGGATTTTATTCGGTTACTATCAATTCTGGATTCATGATTGTAAACCAGCATTTGATTAAACATACAGAATACCGCTCCTCCTCCATGGTGTCACATTGGAATGGGCAAAATGATTCATGAAAGCAATCCCTCCTTCGGAGGGGACTTAAGAAGCCGTCGTCCCTTGTACAGAGAGTCACAACGTACATGGTACTCGCATCCAGTTTCGAATAATAGTGGGGTGTAAACACCTGACTGTTCCCAATCCGCCCAGGCTCACATAGCGGGCCCAGTTAGGAGCGTCCGTATCATGGATACCGCGCCCCGGATCAGCACACTAGCGAAATAAACTCCTGAGACGTCATATCCCCAAAGCCTTACCAATGACTTGTGGATACGAGCAAACAAAAAATGAAAACGTCGATACGACTTAATACCCCTCACATGACGGAGTCTGTACACTACCCCTGCGCGCCCTGGGTATGGTCGTGCAAGTGGTTTTCCAAAGTGTGGTCCGATAAATAAGCTATACTACTTCGTAATTCAACTACAACTTGGTAGCCAAAACATAATAGTAGCGGAATGATACTCAGACAACTTCCACAAACTATCAACTTCACTCGCCGTAAAAACATATTGTAGTTAAGTTGTCAAAAAGAGCTGCTTTTTCAGGCAATGGCTACAAGACGCCCCTTGATTCCCACACTACAGGACAATAATCATGTATTTTTTTTACTGAGGTTCAACCCATTAATCAAGCAGGCAACGGAATGTGAAAGTTTTACACTTCATTACAACAAAATTTTCTGTTTCATAACATAGGCCATCGTAACTTTAGTTCTCTCGATTCTTGTTAGAGGAGGTACTACTAGGTTGTTGACTAACTACTCTACATATCAATTCTTGTCATGGTGTATTTCTGGTAACATGATCCTATTAACAAACCATCAAAACGGGAATTTATCTCGAAATATTAAAGTGATATCTTGAGATTTAAACACGCACATAAGTATCTTGTCTCCGCCCAGGTTTACAAAGAATAATGACAATTTACCATTCCACTGCCCGAATTGTTCAGATGATATTAAACGGGAAGTTTTTAAATAATTAAGCATTAACTTCGTATCCTTAGAGGTCACTACGCCGGTCTAAGTATTTTTAGTTAACTGCTAGTATCAAAAATGAATTTAAACTCTTAGTGTTGTCAGCACTTGGACATCATATTTGTGATTCAAATAATACCCTTGTTTTGAGAGGAATAGAACAAGCCCAGTCGGAAGAAAAGTCAATTTTCTGTTCCCGAGTTACATGTCCAAACAGATATATATACTGTCGAGCTAACTTCCAACATATCTGTAAAAGAGAGAGGGAAAATTATTCAGTAAAACAAGAGCATACGACTATTAGCATTGTTATAAAGAAATCCATATTTTGGTTTGTTACATATTAGCACCATCCTCTGACTGTAATTATTCTACTACCTGACTAGAAAAGAGATCCATTATATTCTATATATAATATATATATATATATATATCTATATATATATATATATATATATAATATATTTATATATATTATAGATAATATATATATAATTTCGTTAATGTTGGCAAACTGTTTTTCATAACCTAAAAAACATAGGAAAACTAGAAACTTTCAAATATCAATTTATTTTTCTACTCAATCCGAACAACTTAGGTGCATTCGGCATTTCTAATTGCATGTGAAGGAAAGCTCTGTAATCTAGTGGCATGCTTGTCAATTGAATACGTTTATTACCAGACTACTCGATTCAAGCGTTCTATTTAATTTCATCCTAACCAACACACAGTTTTTTCAGTGAAATTCGATTAAAACAAAAAAAACCGCAGCAAAACATCTTTCGTCTTGTTGGTGCAAAGTCGTAACAAGCATTTGGCGATATTTAAGCGGTGGTATAGGTAATATGCTATCATAGAGGCAACTATGGAATTTATGTACGGCATCTAATTTAAGCGATGGTTTGATTTATTAAAGACCATAATCAGTGATCCACCCGACCACCTGAAAGAGATCAAAAATATTTTGGAATAGCTAAAAAGAGAACAAGTGCTAGTCGTGGGATGTTAAGATTGGTACAATCGTGTTCAATATGTTTTTTGGCGGCTTTCGTTATAATTTTACCTTATAAACATAATGGGAAATATAACTTTAGATTCTTTCAACCAATGACAGAAGATATGATAGGAGGTATTGTAATCTTCTCGTGTATAAGATCACTCTCTTCAAAATTTGCTAATATTTTTGTTAATTACCTTTTTTTTTTTGAAATCGAGTGTAGATCTTTTTTGACTCACTCTGTTTAAATGAATCAGGTCACGAAAGTGGACTCGTGGATGGGTACCCTGTCGCGATAACGTTATGCATTAACCCTGGCGATTTTCTTTGGTATCACTATCATGTGCCAACACATTCGCCAATCACGTTGCTTTGATTTTCAAGAACTTTCCTGCTTCGCAAGCTGATACGAGGTTCGTGGTATTATTATGTTTGTCAGAGAATTCAAATTTTGGTTTCTTTTTGGGGAAAATATTTAGTTGATATTAGAGCACTTGGACAAGGAAGCTGACTAGATTTTGTTTCAGATCTACCAACAAAGGTCATTATCGATTGCAACGACAGTCCCTCTTTCTTCGCTCAGTTGCAAATTCAATTGTGCCGTTTGCAGTGGATATAATCTATTAAAATTGCTCACGTTGGCGTTGGATTGAAAGGTTTAACACTATTCCTAATTTACATTGAAATGAACAGATTCAAGAGGCTGTTATTTTAACCATCATCTTAAATTTTTAGAGTATTTTGCTCAAGCGCATTGAGGAAATGTATTTCGTCCAATGTATTCGGAAGTGTCAGGAATGCAGGAAAGAGGTAACAAAAGAGCGGCAAGAGAGAGAGAGATGGGGAGACAGAGAGGAGGGGAGCGAGGGAGAGCGAGAGAGATCGGTTACAAGCTTATTTATAATTTATGAAGAAATCTTATGTACATTCATAAAGCCTATGTAGCATTTTTAAAGGATATTCAAAACAAAATGAAGCTGGTTTACACTATTATTATCATACGAAGTATATTTGAATTTTATATTTATTAACTTTATCTGCTAGAATTGTAATTGACCTATATCGAAGATCCCCAATGGATTAAACAATGGAATAATGACAAATTGATTGTGTCACTCAAACTGACAAGAACTTTCTCCTTTTCAATTAGTTTGTTCGTAATTTGATCTCCCGTGTTTGCTTTTAGAAAGAGCGAAATGAAGTATTGGTGTCATCAATCACTAATTAACTCCCAAATGCCCTCATCCAATTGGAAATATACGTGGATACACTAACAGCAGTACAAGTAACGCTAGTGAACATTGGGAGATGCACGACCTTTCATAAAACAATATCAAATACACTTTGTAGTGCTGTTTCACACATGAGACACCAAAGCCCGGCTGTGTACTGACAGTACTGATGGAGAATTAAAAATGACATTTATTATTTGAGCTGGAGATTAGGGGCAAAACATTGTTTTCAAAGCACGCTAATATTGGGGAAAAAGACGGAAAATTCCAATGAATATTGCGCTTACATCAAACTTTTTGAAAACATATTTTATGTTGACATCTACTCTAGAAAACTCAAATTACACATATATAACACAAAACTTGCAGTTTTAGACAATCCTTTGTTTTTTACAGGTGTTGCAAAATACATGTCTTTTTCCCATAGAAGTTGTACAGAAACGGTAGCAACGTCCACAATGAAATTGTTTGTTTTTAGCACATTATAAAATCCGTATGTCATATACATTGGTAACTCTACAGCACAACATTATACTTCTATGCATAATGAAATGCATAAAAAATGTATCGCAAATACATTAAAAGTGAGTTGTATTTCATCTCTCGTTTCATTTAACATTTCAATATAAAACTTTAAAAATGAAACGCACTCCGTAGGATATAATATAAGATATTGTTAATTGTCACTGCTTAAAACAAATAATACAAAATAATAGAGCAAAATACTTGCTTTACTCTTGTTCCTAGCGACAGCATTTCTGTCCCTAACCTACCCTTGATTTCTAGAGATAATGTCTCTTTAGATTAATGATGTGCGAGGCCCAGGAAATTGCCTAGCATGGATCCAGGTAAAAGGTTTAGTGCATGCATAAGGGGGGGAGGGGCACGAGGAGCCAGGACTTTGCTTTTTGAGCTCCATGTTTTAACGCCAAATGAACGCATATTTTTTGAGTGGGGGATAAAATCGGCCATGGCGTTTTTATACTAATTAGCATAAATTAGAATTTTGGTGGCGCTATTTTAAATTGTTTTGCCCATTAACTCGTACTGGTGTAACTTTTTGTTTAATTTGTATTTCCGCAATTTAATTCTGGTGAGGAGGACACTGCCTTCAAGGCGATATACGGAAACACTAATTCCACAAACAAAATTAAAGCCCGCACAGAATTTGGCTTATAGACTATAGGGTTAACATTATTTTTTTTTTTCAAAAAAGCTAATGGCAAGGAAACAATAGGTTTGAATTTTCAAAATGGGTCACAAATGAGGTATGTTTGTAAGTCAACAATATCCATATTTGATAATGCTGGTCATTTAAAAAAAATGGAAAACTCTATCCGGTAACTCAAAAAGGTTAATTTGGCCGACTCACATACTTCTGGAATATTAAGTTACACATGATTAGTATCGCTGCAGATCAAAACAATATGACATATTGTTTTGATTGTCCATACTTATTTTGGATGGCACACTCTAGAAAAATAAAAATACCCTAGCCATTGCGCAAAATTGGGTCAAATACGATCCCTATCTTATTTCTTGTTTCTGTTCTTTTTCTATTAACCGTTTTACTGTTCATGTTTTGATGCATTTATTTATATTATTCGATACTCATTATAACCAACGGAGTCTAATATTTCCTTGATTTTCAATTTCGTTTGATTTCCTGAAATAAATTTCATTAACCTAAATTTGCAGTGGAATGAAACGGCCCGAATTGATTACATCTAGTACACTAAATCGACCGCAATAGGCAAGCGGATATCGGTGTCTACACCATAAGCTTTAAAAATCGGTCAGTCGAACATCTTTGACATAATTATGTTGGTAATATCAACATATCGCGCAGTATAGTTTAGCTTAAATACATGTGAAGAAAGAAATGATTTATTTAGTATAAGACAATCAGTCAGTCATCCTGTCAGTCTGTTTGTCAGTTAGTTAGTTAGTAAGTTAGCTAGTTAGTTAGTTGGTTGTAATATAAATAATGATACAATTTTGAAAGGGGTCATTTCACAATGTCTGTTTTGTGTTTCGTTTTCAGATGCCATTGTTGTTTTGAAGCTTTACCTTGACATATGCAATGCACACCTTTGTTCCAGGCCTTTGTCATTCCCAAACATGTGAAAGAAATATTTATAATGGCATTCATATGTGTAATCGTCTGACATTAATGATAGAGGATTACAAGAAAATCCCTTCTTAACATGTTGTTACATTTAAACAAATGAGCGGTGAAAAACAAAGATGAAAATAGCTGCAAAATTTTGTCTTGTACAAGGAAAGGAGAGAGACATAAGCAGAAATAAATAAATAAATAAATAAATAAATAAATACACACATACACAAATACACATACACACACTTGCATACATACACACGTACATAATATACATACATACATACATACATACATACATACACACATACATATAAGGGGTTCCCAAAAAATAAGTTCCCCCCTAAAATCCAAGGACATTTCTTTGCATAACTTCACTTAGAACTGCATGATTGGAAAATTTTAAAAGGTTATGAAAAGAGGAAACATTTGGCTCTGCCACAAAAGTCGTTGCTTTTCAAAAAACGCTTTTGACATCAAGACATACTCCTTTTTTTCCAAAAACGATGTCGCCAGAAAAAGTGGCACTTTACCGTATCCAAAGGTCTAAAGTCAAGAAATTATTAATGTACTAACAACGATTTCATTTCCATATTCATAAATAAGCTTAAAACATTAGTGCATATGTAAACAAATAAAAAAGACAAATATGCAGGTAAACAAACAAACAACGAGATGTAAGCTTTACATTCATCAGTATCAAATAAAGTCATTTTTCTTTGCATACTGCTCTTTTTTTATGAAAGAAAGGTAATGTTTGAAATGCCTGTTTCAAATCAAAATAAGCTTAATTGTTTTGTCATCCAGGGTGAGACTCAATATTAAATGTTTCCTCCATCTGCACTGATGACATTAGTGTAGTGTTTACACATGCTGTTTACCAATTTGTTGATGTTCTGTTGCTGAATGTGGTTCTATCTCGCTGGATAATTCAACCACGTTGAGCCAGTGTAGCGTTCTCCTTTGTGTCGATCTGCTTCACATTTCCACTGGTGTTGCTTACACAAATTTCATCTCATTATTTGTTTGTTTGTCTGCATATTTGTCTTGCTTGATTATTTTTTTGCCTATGCGTTCATGTTTTAAGCTTATTTACTTGAGACCGAAATGAATATAAAGAAAGGAAATGAAATCGTTGTTGTAA
>JAMKCH010047281.1:0-11515 GCA_023653785.1 Ophioderma brevispina | reverse complement strand
TGGCCACTTAGCAGACATGTTTTGCTCTAAGGTCCAGCTGGACTTTATCCCAACTTAGGGTTTTTTCTCTTGTCATGCCTAATTGGATTTTCCCCATTCGCCAGGTGGTTGCGTCCCAATTAGTCATTCGTAGATAGGGGGGGAAAGCGGCTGGGGCTGGGCATTCGGTGCCACTGCCCTTTTACTCGCGATATTTCCTTAGACTTTACAGTTTCGAGAAATCGGTTCGATCTTTACTCTCTGGCTGCCTCAATCCAGTGGTTTAGGTAGCCTGGAGTAAAATGTGGAGCTGGTTTTCTGTTGATGGTTACTCTCTCCAACATTTTTCTTGCTGAGAGAATTCTTTGTCCGCACCCTTTCAAACGTTTCCTGGTCATTCGTTTGAGGTGGTACGTTCAGGGACGGACATCGAGTAGTCCTTTATGATGCTTTTTCATTTCACGATGAATAGGCATAGTATGACTTTGGATGTTCCCCGGAATGGGGATCAATCTTTGGTGGCCTTTCCATTCTGGTTGGGATAATTGATACACTTGGGGTTGCTGTACCATACTGAAGCTTACTCCCCCGGGGTAGGCATCGGTCTAGAGATGTTGAATCGGAGTGGGCTTATGTCGGCTCGCAAAAGATCTCCTCTTTTTCGCTCCTCGCACTCGCTTCCCTTGGGGCTCAAGGAGTTGGGGTGGGATATGGTGTGGGCTGGCTGCATTAGTTAACAGTTGATGACTCAAGTCTTGGTCCTTACGCTGTGCGGGCTTTCTCGCACGAGTATGTGGCCTCGAGGGTCTGAGGATGTGGGCTTTTTCAGCCCTCCTCAGTCTCCGCTCACGGATTGCCCTTCCTCTCGGCCGTCATGGGCCCAGAGGGGGGTGCGATGGGTCTAATGGCTCGAGCTGCTCTGTAGCCTTGTAGACCCTCATTACTGGCGGAGTAAAACCTCTCGGTAGCGCCGACGTTGTGTGTGCAAGAGGGGGTGCTGGTTTCGTGTGAGTCTCCTCAGGTACGTCGCTGATCTGGCCAGTTTTTTTTTTTTGAAGGAGCCACTCTTTCAGGGGGGTCAGCAAATTATTCTCTTAGTAAGTGGTGTGCTTAGTTTCATGCTATTTTTGATTGGAATGGTGTGGACCTTGCGTGTGCTCTACTACTTCTGAATTGCTGGCCAATTCATCATACTTTCATTTCGATTCACGCAATCCAGGTGTGCCGTTTTGCATCCTGCACCGCCTCTAGTACCTGTGCTAATCTGGCGATGTATGCAATTTGTTACATCACATCGGATTGAAGGTAAGCAGTTCCTGTATGAGTATGTAAGAACAGTGTGTTCTAATGACTCGTAAGGAATGCTTGTGTACCTTCTCCGATGTGATTCCCGGCCCCGTCCCGCCCCCTGCATGATGTTTATCTTGTGGAGGGTAAGACGACGAAAGAGGGAAAGAGGGATTGTGGGTAGACGTCACTGGGGGGGGGGTTGTCGTCATACAGGGTGATCGAAATGAATATATATTATGTGGGTGGAATATATATTTATGGGAGCCTAAAGACAATGCAATTGTTTACATCAACTCGGAGAAGTAAGCAGCATTCCTTACGAGTCAGTAGAACACCACGTTCTTTACATTTATCATTTAAATATAATATCTAAATGCCAAGTCATAGACCCAGTGGAAGTTGTTCTGTAAGAAATTTGGGCAAGTAAATGTTGATTGCAATCCATATTGTATTTGCCATTCTTTTCTTCATTTCTTGTGGTTAACCAGTCCTCATTTTGTATTAGTTAAAACGGGTTCTACGGGTTACTGATTTTTTGAGGGCATATCTTGAAAACTATTGACTACCTTTATGAACTTTTCAGGATTTAAGCGAACAGGCCGATCTACCTTACAACAACGAATAAGAGACACGTTCTTTGTTCAACACTTATGGCGCTGCCACCAAGTGTTGCGCTTTTTTTGGGGGGGGGAAACACACGGTACACACCTCCATCAGTAGATTCAAGCAGCACCTTCAATTCAATCGTGGAAATTTCCACCAATTTCTTCATTGGCGATTCAAAAGCCATATTACCCAATGGGGCACAAGAACCAATAAAGACGACAAGCTTTGTCTGTCGAAGAAGGGTTAGGCAGTCAACCGTCTCATTCACGACCTTGAGCTGCCGCCATCATTTTAGTGGCCCGTTGGAAGAGAGATTGCAATCTAGTTGTTTTGTAAAGCAAAACATCTCTAACCTTGTGTTTGTAGCAAGATCTTCTCGATCCTGTTCCGCTTAACCTATCCACTCCACCGTTTGATCTCTCCCTCCCTCTTTTTATCCCGCCCTTCCCCCCTCTCATTTCTTTCCTCCTCAAAATGACCACTCGGTTGTCCATGTTATGCTGCGTAAGACCAAAAATGTGCCTTTTTAAGCGGCGCTTAACTATAGGAAAACAGACTGGACAAGGAGTAACTGATAAACCTGGACCAGACGGGAGAGGGTTGCCACCCCAACTATGATAAATTTTGCCCAACAAGTGAACACGACTGCCTGGCGATATACAGCAGGCCTTTCCAAGGAATGTGCTCAAGGATATCAAGGGTATAGACTACAAGTTTGAAGCTGTTCATTGCTCAAGCTAAAGCAACTGCTTAAGGTAAAGGAAGTGTCGGGGGATCTCTAAGGAAAAGCTTAAACCTGTATATCTTGAATCCACCGATATGAGCCATTACAGCAAGAAAGCATGTCTACCATCCAAAAGCTTGGAGGGGATCCAACAGAGCCTTACACAGCAGCCAAAGGTTACATCCAACCAAGTTGCCCACCAATGATTTTAAATGGTAAGGGCAGGAAGGAAGAAGCCAAGAAATCACAATAGTCATAGTGGTAATCCTGTTGCACTCGCCCCTTCAACATGGGACGAACTGGAAACCGGTGTTACTTGAACTTCAACCAGGTAAAGCAGTAGGCCTTGACAGAATCTCTCTAAGCAGCTGAAAAAACGTCGGCCCCAGTAGCAAAGGAGGGACTTCTTGAGCTCTACAATGCTGCCTTAGATCCAACAGGTCACCAAGATCTGAGAGAAAAGACATATATATTATGTACTCGTAAAGCCTGGGAAAGATCCATCTAATCCTAAGAGCTTCGACAAATCAAGCCTTAGTCCCTACCTACGAGCTACTTGAACGTCTCCTGCTCAAACATATTTGCACCTGTGATAGAGAAGCACCTCAAACAAGAACAAGAAGGTTTCCGGCCAGGCAAATCAACAAACGGTTCGAGAAGGGTTTGTAACCGGAGTCGTGTTCAGCGATCTATCAGCAGAGTTAATCATTAGGATCCTTACTCCATAGATTTTGGAACTCATCAAGGTATCCGCTTGACTGAGCTCATCAAAGGATGGCTCCTGGCGTAGGCTCAAGAATGGACTACCCAAGGGAGCAGTGCTCGCACCTCTTCATGTTCTTACACTCTTATACCAAAGACCAAATAGGAGATGCAGGAACGGTTGTTTTATTAGTAGACATCTGGAGGTTAGCGCACAAGATGCAGAATTCACAGTTGTCGAAGAGCAATCTTCAAAGCTTTGGATGACCTCACTCTTATTATGAGTAAAACCACCTGCGTGCAAATCTATCTAGACACATGTGTGTGCTTCCATCTACACAATCTACGCCATCCATGTAACCTGTCGTCTACTTTGGAGTACCTTGGCCCACACGCTCTCTTATAAACCCAGCAACAAGAAGACCTAGAGTAAAGAATGTTCACACAATAAATATTGAACAAACTCACTGATACAAGATGGGGTCCTCGCCCACCTACCATAAGATCGCGGGACGTGCACTGTGCTACTCTGTGCGAGTATGGCCTGTCTGTATAGAAAAGATCAACCCATGCCAAGAAGCTTGATCCAGCGTTAAATTACACCGCTACCTTATCAACAGTATGGCTTCGCCCAACTTCCAATGGAGAACTTATCACATCCTCGCAGGAACTGCTCCACCAAGCATCCCGGATTGTAGCGAGCATGAAAGAGTATGCAAGTATTTATGTGACGCACCCTAGTTCAGTACAGAACCCACTTTACACTAGTCTTAAATCCAGAGAGAGTGTCTTAAAGGTCTCAGGAAATGAGGAGATAAACCTAGTCCAAATCTTTACGGGGCATTCCATTCCAATAAACAGGGCCACAAAAAAAAAAAATACACTACCAGTAATATCATTAGTGAAACGATTGAATTTCAGCAGGCCGTGAAAAGATTCACACCAGTCATCTGGAATGTTCTATTACTCTCGTAAAAATCAATAGTTTCACTAATGATGTCATCACCAACCCAAAAAAATAGTGAATGCTTTCTCGTCCCTCCTTGTGGACGGACACAAACCACATCAATTCTATTTGCATTTCCTGGAACCTTTAAGCAAAGTCCCACCCCTCTTGAATCAGTGTCTAAGGAGTTTAAGAGAGTCGCCTTGTGGAAAGAAAGACTTACTATCAACCAAGTAATCTATTGACCTGGTGTTTATCTTCCGCCTGGAGCTGACTCCCGTGGGCGCTGAATGGTTGATGAACTCAAACAGATTGAAAACCAGAATGGCCGATCTAGGTTGCCTATGCAGAAGTGGGGCTATATGGAGCAGATCAGGACACTACCGTACCTGTGGTTGTGGAACAGCTGCACAAGCAATGGAACATCTCTTGGTCTGTCCACTGTTGGAGCAACAATGCACAGACAAGGACCTTGCGGAATTCAGTGAAGCAGCCAGACATTGCACTCATCTCTGGCTAGATCATATTTGAGAACCACTGTGTTGGACACAATAAGAAGTCTACCGTACATTATTAAATTTACGGTTGGTCTTGAAGTTAACACCTAGAAATAATACCCCTCGGAAGCAATACTATATTTAATTTGGTTCCACGCATGCCATAAATCCTTTTACGTCATCAGTTACATAATACATGTACAATATCAATCTACAATTTCAACTTTCAATTCATGTCAAAGGTGACAAAACTTTCAACCTATCGGTAATCTCAAGCACATGGTCCATTGACTGCCAGGTTTGCTAGAGAGACTGCCTATATTCCAACTATATAACAAATTTTAAAGTATGGGAAGCCAGCAGGGTCTAAGCTTCATAACAAAATTTGACTTCATGCAGTTGTTAATATGTTATATTTATGCTGTATGCCATTTGGTTGGGGGGTCGTTTTTAAGTGGCCTCAGACTCTTTTGCTGGGGAAAACGGGGGGGGGGGGGGGGGGCAAAGCGATTGGGGGGGGGGGCAAAGGTGAAATTCTGGGGAGGCAAAATATCAAAAAAATTGAGATTTTTAACCAACTTTGGCCCCAAATCGCTGATTTTGGCCAAAACTTTTTCTTTCAGCCGGGGGGGACTGGGGTAAGAAAGAAAATGAGGAGAGGAAATGCGCCCATACCCCCTGGAACCGCCACTCTTAGTTTCTGATACATTTACTATGCTGATGGTAAAGAAAAGAAGAACACTTAAAATAAAATGGCGGTCATTTTTGAACAAAAAGTGCCTATGCAAGAATGCAATGATTTGAAAATTATGTAAATATGACTTAAATTATTTTTGATATTAAACATATTGTAATTTAATCAAATACTTTAATGTAAGAAATTTCAAGGAACGAAAATTTGAAGTATAGCCAAAATATACTAAAAACCCAAGAATGATCAAAATGGCGGCCATTTTGAATTTCTTGGCGCCAAGCTGGAACTGATTAATTCATAACTTCATTAAAAACTTGGAATATTAGTCAAAATAAGCTAAGTATTGAAAAATGGCGGCCATTTTGAAATTGCTGGCTACCCTCTTGCACATAAAAAAATAGGTGTACTCCCTTGCACATAAAAAAGTAGGTATTATGTAATACTTTCTGGGTTTCCCAGGGTCTATTCGACAAACATAGCCAAAAAATGCAACCTCTAAAATTGCAACAAAACGTCCTATATAGACTATTATTAATATGACTTGTGTGATGCTGGATTCCATATTCAAGAAATTTCAATATCATTCTTAAATTGATCTGCTGCTGATGTCGCAACTATTGTGCAGCACTTTCTCACCTGGTTTTGTAATGGAACAGTCCATCAGCTATTTGCAGTACGGAGTGTACTCTTGCATTTTCAAGATAGTGCTTTGATGTGAGAGTAAACTTAGAGCTCCATAAAGGTCATGTAACGGGTATCAAAAGCTTTTTTTACTTATTGTTTTAATACTTTTGCTGTGAATGCTACAGACACTAACAGATGTCTGACGACAAGATGTCGTTGGACTGATATATTTGTATGTTTTGACTATCAATGCAAATAATAAACCGAGTTCATCGGCATGTAAAGAGATACTGCGGGTTTTAATGTTAAAAGGCCTATACAATATTTAGAAATTTCGAAATAAAATTACTTTATTATTTTTCAACTTGAACTCCTATCCAACCTGATCATGAACGCCCATCCCTCATGATCATGAACGCCTATCCCATTCCCATCCTGATCATGAACGCCTATCCCACCTGATTATGAACGCCCATCCCATCCTGAACGCCTATCCCATCATGATCATGAACGCCTATCCCATTCCCATCCTGATCATGAACGCCTATCCCATCCCATCCTGATCATGAACGCCTATCCCACCTGATTATGAACCGCCCATCCCATCCTGAACGCCTATCCCATCCTGATCATGAACGCCTATCCCATTCCTGATCATGAACGCCTATCCCACCTGATTATGAACGCCCATCCCCTCCTGAAACGCCTATCCCATCCTGATCAGTACGCCATCCCAATCCTGATCATGAAAGCCGATCCAATCCTGATAATGAAAAGCCAATCCCATCCTGATCATGAACGCCTATCCCATCCTGATCATGAACGCCCATCCCATCTGATCATGAACCCCATACCATCCTGATCAGAACGCCTATCCATCCTGATCATGAACGCCTATCCCATCCTGAATCATTGAACGCCTACCCATCCTGATCGATGAACGACCATCAATCCTGATCATGAACGACCGATCCATCCTGAGCATGAAACGCCTATCCCATCTGATCATGCATGTTGCCCACTTCTAAGGTACATACCCCCAAGACACAACCGTTGGTACATTTGAGAAAGGATTATTCTCCAAATTTTGATAAAAGCACGTGTGCAAGTCGTGGTTAACACTTAAACTTAACTGCATAAGGGGGGGGGGTTCCTAGGAACCCATTTTTTGTTTTTCAGCCGGCGATTTTTAACGCTTTGCAATATTTTTGGTTTGATAATTTTTGGTATTTGTCTAACTTGTAGTTGCGTGCATTGGTGCAAAAAAATCCAAAATCCATCGCGTCGTTTTGCGTTTTAATTAGCATGGTCCCTATGCACTAAAGGAAGTACCCATGACAAAAATAAAAAATCTTATTAGAGTTACTGTGATTCTGATTTTCATAATGCATCCACCTTAGTGACATAAACAAAGTAAAAATAAATAATGAAAAAAATCTTGCGAAGTAGTATAGTGGCCAATGGAGCCATAATATTATATTATACAATATGAGTGGTTTACTGAGGAACCTATGGTAAATTATACAAGTAACCTTAAAAATATTAAAATGGCATGAGACATGTTTGTTGTGTTAATATGGTAAATATAGTTCATCTTCACAATTAAGCAATAAAGCACTAGGCTGGTGAAGCAAGCCGTAGAAAATGCAGAACAATAGTGTCTTTTCGCAAATTTGGGACGCAACATAAAAATCAATGTTGCCCTATTTTTCTACTTGGAAACAACTTTGTTTCCGTTTTTCTTTCTTAGTTTGATGTCTTTGAATCCATCTAACATGTGGTGGATTTCATAAAAAAATCCTTTGGAAAGTGGTTATGCACTAACGGGAAGTGCAAACCCCTTATGCAGTTAAGTGTTAAGTGCCTGGGGGTTCCTAGTATCCAAGATTTGTTTTTCGGCGATTCTCCCTTGAAAAAAAATATTTTCGAAACTCTATTTTTTGTAATTGTGTAACTTATCGATGCGCTTATTGCCATAAAAATACTAACATTCTCGCCCGGTAATGAGATATAGCTGGGTCTAGGAACCACCCTTAGCACAACGGGGAGTGTGATTTTTGATCATTTTTTGCATGTGTATGGTCATATGCACAAACATTAATTTACATTATCAGAAAAAAAAATAATTACCCTTCATGTGCTGAAAGAAGCGATTTCACCATCGAGCACTGCGCGCCATTGCTGTACAACCTATGGCAAATACTTTGCATACGACTGCCCCCCCAAAAAATACAATAATGTAACAAAATAGGTATGTCTGGCAAATATATGTAAATTGGTCTTTCTAGAGCAGATATAAACATAAATGATTTGCAGAGCGTATGCTGTGGAAGCATGGTCGCGGGAACATCAATGTTCTTTTTTGACGATTTTGACGCATTTCAGAAAACAATGACTTTGTCCTCTAATTTCCAGCTATAAACCGAGAACTCATTTATTGCACCTTTGGCCATTGTCTTATGCCGCGCTCAAAGTTTGGTGTTCATTTGAAAATTCCTTCGGGAAAGTGGGTTTCCTTAGGGGAGTCCATGACCCCCCAGTGAAAACACCTTGTAGGCACAGGCCGATTATAAACGAGGGCTTATTTTCAGAACTTCTCTATTTCCAATTCACAAACCAACTTGCAATTTGGAATTCTGTCACTTTCCAGTAAGCGTTTTTACCATACCGTTAATTCACGGAAATTTGAAGGTCTTGGAGACAAACAGGGTAGGTCAGCGAATTACAACAGTCTCAGTTGGCTTTTGGATGGCTGGGAAGAAAATTTATAAGATCGCTGCATGGAAATTACGCATATTTGTGAACATGGGAATAAGATAAATAGTGGTACGGCGAACAAGTAATATGTAAAATCGTAGACCTAATATCCAAATAGCCTATTATCATCATTCTTATTATATTTGAGCAGGCTTTTAAACATTTAAAATAGGCTTAGAGTCCTACTTTTATACTCTCTAACTTTGTCGACGTTTATGATAAGAATACATGTATAATCTGAAAATAATGATAAAAAAGAAGTGATATGAGAGTCTGGAGTTTTTAAAGTGTATATGAGTTAGTTAAACATTTTGCTGTGATGAACCCTCATAAACTTAGGTCGCACTATTTGCGCAGGCATGAATCCAATGTAACGCATACGTTGACTCATTTCATGTAATTTACTTTAGGATAACTTGCTTATTTCTTTACTCCCAAATTAAAAGCTATAAGTGTAATGAAAAAGAAGTAACAATATCGATATTCGGCGTTTTTATGTGTTAACTTAAACTTCAGACAAAGTCGGTAAATTTCGTTCACATTTGTTGAATCCCTGGCGATTTCCCACAGGACCCGAAATGGTAAGGCATTTAAGCAAGAACTGTCTTTAAAAAAGAAACTGCGGGCTGTTGTTAACCTTGGACGTATAGTAGGATTCAGCAAGTTCGTTTTTTATCAGCTTGCGGATACGACCTGAAATATGCTTTATGAAACCTTTCAATTGGCCTTTAATGGACCCCTCAAATTAAAAAAAAACTTGATAAAAATAAAATATGTGGAATTTTTTAAGTATTTGAACTTTGACATTCTCCACGCTCGAACAAATTTAAGGAATAGATAATACACTGTATTGAACTGCAGTTGGAGGACATTAGAGCAGTATTTGAAGTTTGCCGAACAAAAGCTATTTGTCAAATTAATGAGCCAACGAAAACAAAACAGGCGCAGAGTAATAATTCATTTTGTATGCCCGGGCCCGCCGCGCCGTTACCGATTTAAGGTAAAATATTTGTCTTAAAATTGGGCACTTTGCCAGATACTGGGTGCCATTGAAATGTTAATGTAGGCCATTAATCACCAATACAAGGGGTCAACATAAGGCATTCCCATTTAACAAATAAACGAAAGCATGTTGAGTAATTCTTAAAAAGTTGCTGTTAAAATCTAACCTCAGATCACCTTTAGATGACCTTTGTACTTTGGCATTATTTCCTTATACTTGTCTGAAAAATATGTGGGAATTTTAGTGACATCCATCAACGGTTATGACGCTCATCTAAAGGCCGGAAGTCCTACCCGGCATCAGTGACCATGACGGCATTCCTTTTGGTACCATCAACCTAAGCCCAGATTAACAAATCTAAGCCTAGGAAAGCCTTTGTGTATAGGAAAGCCCACTGGTCAGCCATATTAAAGAAGACCTGATTGACATGAGTACAGCTTTTTGGATTTATGCCTGGATATGGTTGGTGTCGATGACTGTGGTATGATTTTAATCTAGAATTAACTGCTACCATTGAAATGCATGTTCCTTCTAAGTTGTTACTCCCAACAAACAAGTTCCTTGGTTTGATATAAACATCAATTTTGTGAGAACAAAGAAAAAATGCTTTTAACAAAGCTAAGGTTTCTGACATCCCTGATGACTGGGAGATGTTTAGGTCTCTTCTCAGGAAAAGTGTAATCGTACAATAAGATCACTTTAGTAATAATGTTAGAATACCTGTGCTGAAACATCAAAGAGTTTTAATAAATTTCCCTGATTAAACCTTAGAAGGGATTCTTCTGGTATTTCTACTCTGAACTGACAATGGTATGGTTTCTGAAAATATTCATAAAGCTCATGCACTTAATCACATATATTTGAATCTTTGTTTTACACAGGAATCAACAGCAAATTTTCCTGAACAGGGTCATTCTACTTTTCCATCTATCCAGACATTGACCATCTCTGTCGCTGGTGTTGAAAAGCTACGAACCGACTTGGACCCAATAAAGCTAATCCTGGACCTGACGGTGTACCTGCACGGATCCTAAAGATGGGGGCAAAGGAGATTGCGCATCCTGGCGGACCTCTTTAGAAATCTTACTGACCGGCGACTTTGGCCCGAATACTGGCAAATGCAAACGTATCGCCAATCTTCAAAAAAGGGGAGCAACTAAACCAAGCAACTATAGACCAGTTTCCCTAACATCTATATGTTGCAAGGTGATGGAGCCATGTTGTTCATTCGAGCATCATGCAACATCTTGACCGCTTTGATATACTGACCGACCAACAACATGGCTTTCGCCGTAATCGATCATGTGAGTCCCAACTTATACTAACAACCCAAGACTCGCCAATGTGCCCTCGACAAGCGGCACAGACAGACGTAAATCATAATGGATTTCAGCAAGGCTTTCGATGTGGTACCACACCGGAGGCTCTTGCTGAAGTTAAACCATTATGGTATCCAGGGGCCGACTTTGACGTGGATAACACCTTCCTGATTCGTAGAATGCAGAAGTGGGTTGTTGTAGGAGGTGATTTCTCGGACAGGGTACAAGTCAAATCGGGTGTCCCCCAAGGCACTGTACTCGTCCACTCTGTTCCTTCATATAACTCATTACCTTCCAGCCCATCACCTCCACCGTTAGACCTTTTGCTGATGAGTGGTGGTTTTCTTTACAGAACCATCAGCAATGACCACGAC